>JAGTTF010005457.1:62068-90305 GCA_019095985.1 Streblospio benedicti | reverse complement strand
CGACCTAATCTTCAACTGAATCTTCAACTAAATCATCAGCTGAATTTATGAATTACTCAACTTCACTCTTCTGTTGCTATTGGTGTCAACTGGTGACAACCTGGTGTTATACATGTAAAAGCTTAAGGAAAGTACATTTTGAAGAAAGGTTGATTTCTCAAGGACAGTATGTGAAGGTCAAGAGGCAACATTATCAAGGACAGTTATATTTATTTTGTTATTAGGACATATTTATATATATTGTATATTGTGGCAACTGCATAATGGTTTGTTAAAATCTTTGACAAATTTATTTACTTTTTTCATCTTTGTGACAGAGGCAAGGTTTTCTAGATAAATATACAAATTTTGTAACTGAATAGTGATTTCTGGCCATGTTGATGTTTTACTAGCAATTATATGCTTCACAGACAAATTTGTAAATTTTTCACTAATTTATTTAAAAAAATGTTCATCAATCTATACAATTCAAAACATGTTGTGTCATTAGATTAGGTAATTATCTGCAACATAAGGTGTAATTTGTAAGAATTGAAGCAATAATAAGTGAGAAAATCAAAGTTTAATAAAATCATAAGAAAAAACTTCACAGTCCCTTAATCTTATAAAACATTGACAGATTATGAATTTCTCTTCTATGCTTCAAGGGCAGCCACTTAAGTTTTGTAGTAATTTTATCACTCAAGTTTGAGTTTGGTCCCATAGTTATAGTCATTCATCACAAAGCGAGCTGCTCTCCTCTGGACAGCCTCTAACTTGTTGATGTTCCGTGACGTGTGAGGGTTCCACGCAGGTGAGGCATATTCTAAATGGGGACGTATAATGGACTTGTATGCATTTTCTTTTATCTGTGGACTGCTCATATGCAAATTTCAACGACAAAGGTTCAACAGTTTATTATTCTTCACTGATGGGTAGTCCATCTTAGGTGATGGAAGTCAACTAAATTGTCCCATCACCCAGCAACGGAGAGAACACCTGTTAATATGTCCTCTAACCGAGCAACTGGGACACAAGAGCTAATAAAATACGTCACAGACAACAGTCAAAATGACATAACTATAGAAAGTGCAAGCATTGGACATACGGGCCATCACAGTGCAGGCTCAATTAGGGATTGACTAGCTGATGGTGACAATGCTAAAAATTGTCCCACCCGCACCCCTAACTAGCGTTTGCTCACAATATATTATCAAATACAGAGCTAATGAACTTGTTTATTAGACATAGATGAGTGTTTTTCTTTCCCTGTCTGCATGGAGGCAGCTGCCTGAATTTCGTTGATCATTACAATTGCTCTTGTATATCTGGTTATAAAGGAGATTGGTGTGAAATAGGTAACATCACCATACTAGCCATCTCTATTAACACAGATGGTTTCTTTTGTATGCAACCATGTTTCTTTTTTTTGATTGTGAAGTATATTTTGAACATTTTATGTAGTCAGTTTTCTTTTGTGGGCCTATCTCATCTTCTGTAGAAAGTGAAATTGTACAAAATGTAAGTATGAGCAAATGTGATGCATATATATGCACCTGGCTAAAGACAGCCTGCTACCTTCACGAAAGTGACAGAGGCAGTCCTTGGTACTTGACAACAGCTTGGTGGGTCTGAAAGCAGGCTCCTCGTTGTGAATGCTACATGTACACTACACACGAAACCCCCTTCACATGTAGTGCCTGGCCCCTTGGGTTCACACAAACCTTTGCAGACAAAGCTATGCTACTGGAATGACCCACAGCAGATGTGCATGTCATTCCCGACGCTTACATTATCGCCCACGTTATTGGTGCATTATTTGCCGGTTTTAGACCGACTGGTAGTGAAGTGGTCGGTATGTAGTATGAAATATACCTTCTGTCTGTGTGAAACATACCTTCGTTTCGTTATCCTATGTTTTGGGAGCTTGATGCCTCCGTGTAACGTTGTATTTTGAATAATAACCCAATTACTCAATGTTTTGATCTCAATCGTCAAAATCGGCGCCATGTTGTGCGCAGTGCATTGTGGGATGTTTACTTCCGTGTTTACTACCGGTTGGTCGCCTAGTAACGGCGTCAACTGCCTTTATAAGGCGGAGAAAGTAAACATTCTGGCAGAAGACCACCAGACGTTGAAGAGAACACTTCGTGAACGTAATTTTTGGAACCTCTCAGCGGAACAACGAAGGTACGGAGCTTGCCTCCCTTTCCCGAGGATGTCCCGTGTCCTCTCCCAGCAGTCAATGTTTATTTAGACGCCTACCCGGCGATCTACCACGCATTATAATTTTATGCCTTCTCTTTCACTGAAGGGAGCAGACGTCTGTACACCAATGGTGTAAATACAATCATTTGCCTGCAAGACGGCTGAGTCGTAAGATGGTTGTATATAATAAAATTACTGTGGTTGCATAGCACTAATGCCAGCTATTTAAAGCTGCCAAGTAGACCCAGGCTTCCCGGTGCTACAGTAATGGAAGCAGACATCTCCAAAAGAGAGACTTGAGAGTGAATGTACATTTTAATATTTACAACTTATCAGAGATGCTCTGAAAATACACATAATATATTGTTTAAGTCCATGCAAATTATTACAATGGCACTCAGTCTGATGTTCCAATATTTATTGTCTTCTGCCCGGACCAGACCAATGCTGTGAATTAGTATGCAGTTTAAGTCCATGTAAATTATTACAATGGCACTCAGTTAGCTGCTACATCAATATTGTCTTCTGCCCGGACCAGCTCCGTCAATGCTGTGAATTATCATGTATTTAAAGTCCATGTAAATATTACAATGGCACTCAACTCTGCTCCATTATTTATTAGTCGGATCAGCTCCGTCAATGCTGTGAATTATTATATATTTAAAGTCCATGTAACCAATTACAATGGCACTCAACTCGCTGCTCCATTATTTATTAGTCCGGATCAGCTCTGTTAATGTGTGTAAAATTGTGTGCTCACTTTGAATGTTTTATTATTGACGGCAAAGGAAAAATGTGATGAAGTTATGAAGGACACGTTCCTTTCTCAGGGGAGCACACCAGGCGTGACCGTCCTGGTGGTGACATCGAGGGTAATAGCCTGGGCTCTGTGCAGTGTCCGTGATCGTGGCATTGTGCAGGGGAGGGGAATGTATCTGCACTGAGTTTACGAATGAGGTGTCGAGGCGTGCAGAGTCGATATTGTGTGTTATTGGGTAACTGGTCGTCTGTAAAGAATATTGGAAGTGTGCTACAGGTGGTGTAACCTGTGTTTCTGTCATAATATGTACATAATGTGTAATTTTATATGGAAGAATGAAGCCACGATGTGCTGCGTGTCCACATTATGCTGTGTGATGTATTTAAAAGGGTTGAATAAATGATAAATGCGGTTGTTATTTAATAAAGAGCATTATATTGCTTGTTATATGGTTATATACTTCATATTTTTATTATTGGAATATTTTATTTATTGGATGAAGGCACATGTTAGTGCTTGTGTATATTTTTATCACAGTCTATTTTACGTTTATTGAATGAATAATAAATATTTTATTACGTTTCTGGTCGTTCTGTTTTCTGTCATCTGGGAGGGAAATATAAGTACCCCTTGGCTTGGTGAATACAATGGTCTAATTGTTAAATGTCATGGTTCACTAATTTCTATGCCATTGTATGGTAGTTATCAAGTACTGTTTCTTTCTGTCATTTTATTCTTCATTCTCGATCCTAAACGGTGAGATAAAATTTTAATTAACGAAACTAGTTCTCAGTAGGTCTCCAGTGCGCGAGGTTGCAGCAACCTCGCAGAGTATAAAGTAGACATAAGTAAGTTGCACTGGACTAGGTTTCTTATTCCCTTGTTACACACACCTTGTTGTTATACCTTCTTAAGCCCACTGTAGGATTAAGGACTCAGTACACTATAGTACTGAGACTTGGCCATTAGGGCCTCAGTTTCCTTGTAGACGCTAGTCGGATAGCACGTAGGGCTGGTAACCTATTCCTTTGGGAATAGGCCTTCTTTACTTATCTGACGGGGCTAGCCGGTGGCGAACCCCCTTCCTCCCGCGCCTGGGACCGCGTGGCTTCGTAAAGGGGACGCCCTGATCGTTGTGTGCCAGCACCGGTGCGAAGTCTTCTCTGCGTAGGGGCCTGTCGTGAAACCCGGCTTGTTAGTCACCAGGCACTTGCCCAGTACGCTGGACGGTGGCCTGTACGTGGGGTACCAGTTAACACAACGAGGAGTAGTAAGGGAACCAACATCGTCAAGGAGTCAGCCGTCAGTCGCACATCCTAGCTTCGGGCTAGTGGCGTTGCGAATCAGCACAGAGCGCGGCCCAGGGACCATCTCAGGTCGTGCTGGTGCCGCGACCGACTCCACTTTGTTTACAGTTTGGTGCCGTGACCAGGATCTCGCGACTGTACACGCCTACGGGGCGCGATACGAATGTGAGATCGAGTCACCATGTCCGACCCACGACGTCCGAAGAAGTGGTTTGCAGGAATCGCGAACACTCTATCCACCGCGAAGCTAGCTTGGAGTGGTCGCAAGGGCGAAGTCGCCCAGTTGTGGACCGAGCAACCGAAGGGAACAGGGTCGCGCGACGCGATGCCTACAGCACCACGAGACGATTATCGTGATCCCCGCCACTATGGGTTGGAAGGGGAGGGAGAAGTCGTGTACCGGAGAGAGAGAGGGTTGCGGGATGCGATACCTGCAGCACCACGAGACGACCGTCGCGAATCCCGCCACTATATGTCGGAAGGGGAGCGTGAGGTCGCGTACCACGCCGAGAAGCGAACGAAGCAACGCGATGTCCGCGAAGGAAGTTCGCCGACCATTGAGTGAGGTTCAACCCTCACCTCCAGTGACACGCAGTCGCAATGCTCTGACCTTGAGATGGAGTGGCATGACGGGCGGGGTGCAGGCAGACCCATTGGTCCGTACTGCTTCCCTACCGCAGCTGCTGCCTAAGGCCGGAGCATTGATACCAACGGCTACAGAAGACCCCGTGCTGACATCGTCTGATGCGGGGAGGAAGTCTCTGCAGGGCGTGACCGTGGTACGACCGCGAGCAGCCCCCGCCACCGCCCCCGGAAGGGGACGATGACGGGGCAACTGAGAAGGAAACGGGTGCAAATTCCCAGGAAGAAGAAGTTGCCAGTCAGACTAGCGAGGAGTCGGAGGAGGAGGTGATCGGGAATGAGGTGTTAGCGGGCGACAACCCGCGGCATAATGGAACCGGCTATCAACCGGGTCCTGACTCGCAGAGGTTCGGGGCTATGGAGTTTGGGGGAAAATCCGACACCGAAGCAACGATGGGAAAAGGTAGGGCCGGCCAAGAGAGGGCAGGGGCGACATGTCTGGGTTCAAAAAAGAAACCCAGGGTGCATCGAGGACGACGAAAGTAAGGCGACAGATAACGGGCGTCCCTACAGAGAGTACAAGGACAACGGCATTGGGGAGGGCTCGCTAGAGTACCTCCGGGCTGCACATCAGCTGGGGATACGGGAGATGAAATGGAACCATCTCTGCCGCCTGGAGGAGTCGCAGAAGTTTATGGGAGGCGGTGCTATATATGGTCCCCTCCTGGGACCAGTCTGCGACTATCCTCCGGGGATGAACGTAGGACTTCCACTGCAATGGGTAGAGGAGTGCGACTCCCACGCCTATGACCTGACACTCGGGACTACCGAGAGGGTACTTCTCGAAGTGTTACAAAGCAACAGCACCGCCATTCGCAAGAGGATTGCAGACCAGGGGCGTGAAGGTGCGAATGAAATCAGGCAGTAGTGGAAGGGAATCTTGGACGGGGTCTTGGTCCCGGGCCAAGAGGAATTTTTTCTATTTATGGAGGCGCACGATGCGCCAAATCACCGACTGGGAAGTCGAGTTGATCCCGCAGTACCTAGTGCAGTCCAAAAAGTGGCAGGAACTGACAGACGAGAGCGAGGCGGAAGCAGCACGTACAGAGAGAGCAAACAGGCGGTATCGCACCCGCCACCGACCCCAAAAAGCAGGCCGGCCTTAGTCGCCACCAACCCCTCGGGGGGGGTGGTCAAAAGAAGGATCGCTAAATATGCATTTAAACCAGGTTGACCTGAACCACAGAAGTGGGAGCAGGACGAAGCTAGTCCACCTCTGAACCGTGAAGGGGGAAAGGCCGGGACCCTAATACCGGTCCCAAGTGATGTGGGGCTGACACACCCCCGCCACCACCTATTAAGAAAAAAATAAGTATGAAGTTTGAAATGCGACTCCCTGCAGGGCCTTTCTTTTGTGCTGAGAAGCCGATCGGCAAACTTATATCAGTGCCTGTGAAGCCAACGCATACAATTAAGTCCTTGCAGGGACCCAATGGACAAACAAGCGTGATTAAATAAATGTCAGGTGCATCCAGACGAAACCATGCAGAGGGCATGGGACATGTGACACTGGCCAGACATGTGGTGCCCACCCAAAACAGAGGTGGGCTCTGGGACCCCAAAATGTATCAGGCCTATTCATTTTCACA
Organism: Streblospio benedicti; assembly: GCA_019095985.1. Taxonomy (NCBI): domain Eukaryota; kingdom Metazoa; phylum Annelida; class Polychaeta; order Spionida; family Spionidae; genus Streblospio; species Streblospio benedicti. The sequence goes on along the minus strand of JAGTTF010005457.1, from coordinate 83,820 downwards.
CTGTCAACTCATCATTTTATGCCCATCGTATTAGTCCCATCTTTCCATATTCGTTCAGTCATAAGACATTTGACATGTGAAAATACATGTTTATATTACTTTTACCCCATTTTTGGTGGTCTCTGACACACCATTTGCGCATGTCAAGTCATTTGATGGGCTATTCATTTTGCGCACTGTCAACACTTCATTTGATGACCACCGTCCCACATTAGTCCCATTTTCCCATATACGTTCTGTCATAGGGGATGGGACATGTGAATATACATTTTTACATTGTTTTTAACCCTTTTCGGTGGGCTCTAGGACCCCCTTGCGCATGGCTAGGGCTGTTCATTTTAGCACAGTCAACTCTTCATATTATGCCCACTGTCCCATATTAGTCCCATTTTTCCATATCCGTTCTGTCATAGATTATGTCACATGTGAAAATCAATTTTATATTTTTCTCCCCAACTTCGGTGGGCTCTGAGACCTTTTGCGCATGGCTAGGCCTATTCATTTTCACACTGTCAACTCTTCATTTTATGCCCACTGTCCCACATTAATCCGATTTTTCCCTATCCGTTCTGTCATAAGATATTTTGTAACAAAACTAGTTCTCAGTAGGTCTCCAGTGCGAGAGGTTGCAGCAACCTCGCAGAGTATAAAGTAGATATAAGTAAGTTGCACTGGACTAGGTTTCTTATCCCCTTGTTACACACACCTTGTTGTTATACCTTCGTAAGTCCACTGTAGGATTAAGGACTCAGTACACTATAGTACTGAGACTTGGCCATTAGGGCCTCAGTTTCTTTGTAGACGCTAGTCGGATAACACGTAGGGGCTGGTAACCTATTCCTTTGGGAATAGGCCTTCTTTACTTATCTGACGGGGCTAGCCGGTGGCGAACCCCCCCTCCCGCGCCTGGGACCGCGTGGCTTAGTAAAGGGGACGCCCTGATCGTTGCATGTCAGCACCGGTGCGAAGTCCTCCGTGTAGGGGCCTGTCGTGAAACCTGGCTTGTTAGTCACCAGGCACTCGCCCAGTACGCTGGACGGTGGCCTGTACGTGGGGGTACCAGTTAACACAACGAGGAGTAGTAAGGGAACCAACATTGTCAAGGAATCAGCCGTCCGTCCCACGTCCTAGCTTCGGGCTAGTGGCGTTGCGAATCAGCACAGAGCTGCCCAGCGACCATCTCAGGTCGTGGTGGTGCCGCGACCGACTCCACTTTTATTTACAGTTTGGTGCCGTGACCAGGATCTCGCGACTGTACACGCCCTACGGGCGCAATACAAATGTGAGATCGAGTCACCATGTCCGACCCACGACGTCCGAAGAAGTGGTTTGCAGGAATCGCGAACACTCTATCCACCGCGAGAAGCTAGCTTGGAGTGGTCGCAAGGGAAGTCGCCCAGTTGTTGACCGAATAACAGAAGGGAACAGGGTCGCGCGACGCGATACCTACAGCACCACGAGGCGATCATCATGATCCCGCCACTATAGGTCAGAAGGGGAGCGAGAAGTCGTTTACCAGAGATAGAGAGGGTCGCGGGATGCGATACCTGCAGCACCACGAGGCGACCGTGTCGCGAATCCCGCCACTATATGTCGGAAGGGGAGGCGTGAGGTTGCGTACCACGCCGAGAAGCGAATGAAGCAACGCGATGTCGGGAAGGAAGTTCGCCGACCATTGAGTGAGGTTCAACCCTCACCTCCAGTGACACGCAGTCGCAATGCTCTGACCTTGAGATGGAGTGGCTTGACGGGCGGGGTGCAGGCAGACCCATTGGTCCGTACTGCTTCCCTACCGCAGCTGCTGCCTAAGGCCGGATCATTGATACCAACGGCTACAGAAGACCCTGTGCTGACATCGTCTGATGCGGGAGGAAGTCTCTGCAGGGCGTGACCGTGGTACACCGCGAGCAGCCCCCGCCGCCTGAGAAGGGGGACGACGATGGGGGCAACTGAGAAGAAAGGAAAGGGTGCAAATTCCCAGGAAGAAGAAGAGGTTGCCAGTCAGACTAGCGAGGAGTCGGAGGAGGAGGTGATCGGGAATGAGGTGTTAGCGGGCGACAACCCGCGGCATAATGGAACCGGCTATCAACCGGGTCCTGACTCGCAGAGGTTCGGGGCTATGGGAGTTCGGGGAAAGCCGACACCAAAGGACAGGAAGAAGATGGCGCCCGGCCAAGAGAGGGCAGGGACGGAGTCATGTCTGGAATCGGTCCAAAACGAACCCAGGGCGCATGTAGGGCGACAGATAACGGGTGTCCCTACAGGAGTATAAGGACAACGGCATTGGGGAGGGCTCGCTAGAGTACCTCCGGGCTGCACATCAGCTGGGGATACGGGAGATGAAATGGAACCATCTCTGCCGCCTGGAGGAGTCGCAGAAGTTTATGGGAGGCGGCGCTGAACGCGTCCTACTCCTGGGACCAGTCTGCGACTATCCTCCGGGGACGAAAGTAGGACTTCCACTGCAATGGGTAGAGGAGTGCGACTCTCACGCCTATGACCTGACACTCGGGACTACTGAGCGTGTATTTCTCGAAGTGTTGCAAAACAACGGCACCGCCATTCGCAAGAGGATTGCAGATAAGGGGCGTGAAGGTGCGAATGAAATCAGGCAGGAGTGGAAGGGAATCTTGGACGGGGTCTTGGTCCCGGGCCAAGAGGAACAACGGGCGGAGCTCTGGAGGCGCACGATGCGTCAAATCACCGACTGGGAAGTCGAGTTGATCCCGCAGTACCTGGTGCAGTCCAAAAAGTGGCAGGAACTGACAGACGAGAGCGAGGCGGAAGCAGCACGTACAGAGAGGGCAAACAGGCGGTATCGCACCCGCCACCGACTCACGAAGCAGAGCCGACCTAGTCGCCACTCACCCTCGGGTGGGGTGGTGAAAGAGGATCGGTCTGCGGAGCGGCCGCCGCGACGCGAACCACAGAAGTGGGAGCAGGACGCGGCTAGTCCACCTCTCTTGCCGCCTCGGGGGAAAGGCCGGGACCCTAATACCGGCACACCAAGCGAGCGAGGGGCTGACACACCCCCGCCACCACCTATTAAGCCACGGATATGCGACGACTTCGTCGATCTCGACTCCTTGAGGGGCCTGCGGGAGGAGCGCCTGCGGTTGCGGAGCTCCGGGGATTGAGATCCACCAGCCGGGGCATGAGCCCGATCCAAGGTCGACCCGCATCCACCCCTGTCGGTGTCTCGCAAGAGCCCCCGACAGGAGACAGCCAGCATAACGGGGGTGCCCCACCCCGTACTGAAGGGGTCGCGACACGCCTCGCGGAGGACTCCACGTCGTCGAGTAGTGAATCGCGGGCAATCGCGAACCCTCTTGTGCGGCGATTCATGCAGACCCCCTGGGTGGGGGCTCTGGACGAATATAAGGTCGAAGAGGCCGGTTGGAAGGAAGAAGAAGCAGCGCGTAGACGACGTGCTCTCCGACGCAAGCGGAATCGACAGTTGGGTCGTAGAGAGTCGACCTCCTCGGAGGACGACGACTTACCGCCAGGCGTCCCCACGAGTGTAGCCTTCAAGGATCGCATTAAGAACTTTCATAAGTTCAGCGAGCCCAACCGCAACGAGTCTTGGCCTGACTACGTTCAACAGTTAGTGGAGACCCTTCGGCTTTACCGGGTTCCGTCCCATGAGTGGGCAGGATGGCTGGTGGACCGATTATCAGGAAAGGCGCAGGGAGCGTTGTTGAACCTCCCCATTGAAGACAGGAATAACTGGAAGATTCTCTTGGTGACCCTTAATGCTCATTTCCATGTGGAATTTGAGATGAGGACCGCCGAGGAAGAACTCGCGACCCGGAAGCAGGGCAGTAAAGAGTCGGTCCGCGACTTCATGGCTCAGCTAATGGCTCTGGCGTGAAAAGCGTACGGGAAGGACAATCGCCGCAGGGAGACAGCCGTGCTGAAGCGGCTAGAACAAGGACGGAACTCCGCTTCGCTTCGGCGAACGTACGACGAGGTCATGATGTATCCTGAATCGGATTTGGCCATCTTGACCCAGGAACTGGTTCGGCGTGAGGCACGGGACGATCCAACCCACTTCAAAGCGAACGTCGTACGTGAGAAAGAAGAGGCGAATGCGAAGAAGCCCAATCACCCGTCCACAGAGACTGTGGTGAGGCAAGTGTTGGCGGTGCAGAGCGAGCAGGAAAAGAAGAAGTCGGACTCGGGAAAAGGGCCGAGGCCGCTGCTACAACGTCGAGTCATCGGCGCGGAGGTCCGCAGAACCGACGACAGCGACAACGAGGGGGTCCAGGCGGGTTAGCCAACGTAGAGTGTTGGCACTGTGGTCAGAAGGGCCACGTTCGCACGGGTTGTTTCAAGGCAACGCCGGAACAGATCGCTGAGTGGCAATCGGCGTCCTCCAGTCGCACGGCAAGGAAGAAGCCGGGCAACAAGAGTTCGGCCGGAGCATAAGCTCTGTGGTCGCTGCAGCGCAGGAGGAAATGAGTAGGCAGGGGGAGCTGAGTCGCGAGCTTCCCCTGCCGCTGATATGAGTGACAATCAATCTCAGAGGTCTACTGCAGATGATGGGGAGCTACTAGCCAGGGGTGAATTTTATCGGGCGTCCAGTGCATGGGCGTGCCGTGTCGGGTTCGGGAGGTCGGGGGTCGCCAGAGAAAGCGGCGTCTCGCCACCTATGAGGCGTCACAGGACCCGGAGGGTCAGCCTCCGGGTTCGCTCGGCCTAGGCATTCGAGGAGGATGTGTTCACTCCGAAGTCCGGTCTAGTGGTTCGCCACGACCGCCGGATTCTTGGGACCAGGCTTATTTCCCACCTGGGAGGGACGGGCAGGATGCAGGGGAGCCGCGGGCCGGACGAGAGTCTTGGCGCGACTACATCGCATGCCGTTTCTGAGTGCAGTCGAGGGAACGTGCGGGATTGTTGCACTAATTTAGTAGCGACTGGGCGACGGTATGGTAGCGCCCGCAGGAAAGAGCCAGGCGCAGAGACAAAAGTTTCGTTTTCCGGGGCCGTGAGGCCGCATAAGAAAAGGGCGAGGAGATGGGGGTGGAGTCGCGGAAGACCCTGTGAGGGACCGTGGACAGAAGCTGTCATCCCATGGCTCAGTAACGTCGACCCAACATCAACAGTGCACTCTAGCAGTGGGACGAGGGGGCGACTGCCGCACCTCTCCGCCAGATGGGCCTCGCGACTCGTTGCGTGAGCTGCGTCGGGGAGAGGCGTATCAGTGTGTGCCAGCAGGAGAAGACATCGCGCATGTGCGCAAAGCAATGGCCTTGCCAGAGGCCGCTCTTGTATGTAGGTGTTGCGTGGATCTCGCAGGAGGGGTCTGCGCTTCGCGACGTGCCCTAGATACGGGGGGCCACCTTCAGCCTACTTTCGGACGCCGTGTATTCAAGATTACGAGGGCAGCTGCCTGGGTTACAACCAGCGAACCTCATGCTCACGGGAGCTGGGGTAGAGTTGCTCGACGTGAAGGGGCAGTGCCAAGTCGACCTGGTATTGGCAGGGGCGACATATCAACAGACAGTGTATGTCGGGCGGGTTAGAAGGTCTCAACCTTCTGCTCGGCATGGACTTCCTAGCGACATATGAAGTGGAACTGGATTGCGGGGCATGGACAGTGTGAATTGGCGCCGACGAGATACCATTAGGAAGGCGCTGAAGGTGGAGAGCAACGACCTGGTGAGAATGAACAAGGCGGTGTGAATCCGCTCATGAAGGCGTACAGCGTGTCTTGTCATCTACCAGACCTTTCCAGGGTGGGGCGCAAGGTGTTGGTAGAAGGGTTGCTAATTTGGGCGATCTTCTCTTTCGTGCCGTCGCTGGAGGTCGTCGTGGAGGACGGAACCATTCCGTTGACTCTGGAAAACCAGGGAACGTTGTTTCAAGAACTACAGAAAGATTTGGTCGTGGCCAAAATCATCGACCTGCCAACCACAGATGCGGGGCGTCTGGATGGCGTGAATCAACCTTTGGGCGGGGTGAAAGTCCCTCTGCCTGGCGAATATGGCAAATACCCGCCCACATGGCGGTGTCAATGCCGTGGGAGCATGACACGGGGAGCAAGTGGACCAGTCGGCAGCTGGTCCCGGAGGGTATGGGTCTTGAGTCCTCTCTGATCAAGAGCGACTGTAAGTTGTACTTTGCGGAAGAAGCTCCGGCACGCCATCAGCTGAGCCCACTACTGTTGGAGAACTTCGGGGAGTTTCCAGTATCTTCGCTGCATGCTACCGGCCGAGGAGAATTAGCGCCAGGCAGGATCGCCAAGGTTGAGGCCCTGGTGATGGAATATCAAGACATATTCATGGTACCGGGGATCCCCGGGCTCCACGGATTTGATCCACCACAAAATTGACACGGGAGACGCGACGCCGATCAAGCAGAACTACTTTCGCCGCTCGCAGAAGGAGCGGGGAGTATGTTGACGCGGAGCTGGAGAAAATGTTGGAGAGTGGAGTTATCCGCCCCTCAAGTCGCCGTGGGGAGCACTGGTGGTGCTAGTCCTGCAAGAAGTCGGGAGAGCTGCGATTCTGTATTGACTTTCGCATGCTGAATGAAGTTAACCAGTAGGGACCCTTACCCGCTCCCATGGATCGATTTTAATGCTTGGATGCCCTCGAGGGGTCCAAGTATTTCAGCACGCTTGATCTCGCGAGCGGTTATTGGCAGGTAGCCATGGACCCGGAAGACGGAAAAAGACAGCTTTCGTGACACATCGTGGCCTCTTTCAGTGGACCGTGATGCCCTTCGGCCTCTGCAACGCGCCCCGCGACGTTTTGTCGCCTCATGGAGATGGTACTCGCCGACATCGTGTGGAGCCAATGCCTCGTGTACCTCGGCGACATCCTCCTCGCGGGCGGGATCTCGGGATCGTGTTGCTGAACCTCTGCGCGGTCTTTAGAGCGACTACGGCACGCGAATTTGAAATTGAAGCCCAGTAAATGCACGTTGTTTGCAACTAATGTAGAATACTTGGGACATGAGGTAGACGCCGATGGAATCCGTCCCAGTCGTAGCAAGATTCAAGCTCTGCAGGACTGGGCGGTACCAAAGAATCTGAGCGAGACGCGAACATATCTATGGTTTACCGGGTACTCGTTGTTTGGTTCGAACTACAGCAAGTGGGCTCGCCCACTGACAGAGTTGACCAAGAAGGGGTGTCATTTCGATGGACCCCGGAGCAACAGGAAGCGTTTGAAAAGATCAAAGAATTTCTAGAGGAGTTACCGCTTCTCTACTATCCGAAACCAGACACCGCATTCCATCTGAAAGTGGATGCGAGTCTGTTCACCATCGGCGGGACACTGGAACAGGAACAAGACGGGCGGTTCGTTCCGCTCGGCTTCACCTCAAAGACACTGTGTAAGAGTCGCCAAGCCTATTGTGCTACTAAGCGCGAGTTTTATGCAGTCGTGTTCTTCATGCGATACTTCCGAGACATTACTAGGGGAACGTTGGTCATCATATGGACGGACCATGCAGAGCTCACATGGGTCCAGCAGTATCATCAATCAGACAACATGTATATGCAATCGATTGTTGAAATGGGCTGGTATAAACCGTGGGAAATACATCCCGTCGAGGGGAAACTCAACGTGGTTGCGGACACCTTGTCACGCAAGCGTGAGAACTACCCCCAAGCTGAAGGAGGCGTTTTGTAAGCGCAAATCGTGCAATTTGGGGAGAATGCCCTGATTGCTTGTTCCACAAGAAAAAAATGGACAAGTGTTGGGACACCGACTCAGACGAGGTTGGACGAAAACCCAGCTGGCAACGATGCGGCCCCACCTATATAGCGATGGCTAGACTATACGGTAGCGTTACGCTTAGGCGAGCGGTGTACGTAGCCTTCCAGCGTGAGTGCTGGGGGCTCCGTACTCTGCTCGCATATTTCCCCTCATCAGGGAAAAAGACTTGTCTTTTTCTTAAATTATTTAAGTCAGTGTGAGCCAATAGGTGGGAGAATCGTTGACAGCCCTTCATGATACATATTAAGCATATAGCGAACACACACATTAAAACTACATATTAGGTGTATACAATAAGGAATACATGATTACAGATACGAAATTATTATAAATGAGCATATAGTTTACATATAATATGACTAATCGACAGCTATATAATTAAGGTATGCTTGATTATAGATACGACACACAGGTTACATAATAATAAGTAAAAACGTAATTCTAGTTGTATTAAAGAACTAACATCTAAATTTATGTAAATATACGCATAACTATCAATGTACTAATAAACTAGATTTAGCTAACACGAAGGATCCAAACTAATTCTTTACACTAACATACAGATTGGATAAATCAAGCACATAGGGTGCGAAGCTAATTTGATGAATTACTAAGATAAGACAACGGTGAACTATGCTAAGTCTGTACAGCATGGTATGGATTTGATCGTTTCTTGAGCCGGCGCCAATTTAGAAGATGATCAAAGTTCTTCGAATGCGCGTGCCGTGGCGGGGAGTCCTGGCCTGGGTTGACTCTGGGGAATGAGCGTCACAGTGGTGGCCATGCGTGGGTCGTTAGGTGGTGAGATGGTGCCTCATTATTGGTGTTGTGTGAGGCGTTCAGGTGAAGCGCGCGTGGGCAACGATCACTCCGTTCTTGGATCTTGACGAATACGGTTGTATTTTCTGTCTTTTTGCATTTCTGCGTGATTTGTGAGAGTGTTTGAGTTGTTCGTCATGGAGAAATTTACCATTATTTCAAGATTCGCAGACATCAGCCTTGATGAGCTGTCGGATGTGCAAGGCGAGTTCGTGCGCCTGTTTGGGCGATTCCCGGCGGCAAGTGTGACGTAAGTTGTTGAATGATTTTATGATGTATGGAACTTTGACATTGAAGAACGATGAATCGGTGTTGTGTGACGTTGTGGTAATGATGTTCGTATATATTTACAGCTGGGCGATGGAGAACAGGCAATCATCGAACTGGTTTGTGGTGGAGCCTCCTTCAATTGAGGCTGCCATCACGGGCATCCAGTTTTGTGCGGGAGCTGCTCGTTTGGTGGATGAAGCGGGCAGCGGGGGTACTTCGACGTCGGTGTCTGGAGAGGGCGTTTCGGTCACAGAGGGAGCTGACGGCGGCGATGTTGACAACGCGGCCGAAGCGGACGCCATCATCCGCGCGGAGGAGGCCGCAGCGGCGGAGGCCGCTCAGGCGGCGGAGGAGGCCGCTCGTGTGGCGGCGGAAGAGGCCGCTCGTGTGGCGGCGGAAGTAGCTGCTGCTCCCGCGGCGGTGGCGGGCGCGGGGTCTCCGGGCATGGACGTCCATGCCTCGGAGGCGTCCCTGTGCTCGTCACTGGAGGAGGCACCCTCCGGAATAGGACGTGTGCGGGCGGCGATCCGGGATTTGGAGTCGGGTGTCTCCTCGGAGACTGTGTCGGTGAGGTATGGGCTGCATGACGCCAGCCGAGGAAGGGCGCTTGAGCGCGAAATCGAACAGCGACGACGTAGGCGGACACGCTCTGCTTCCTGCGTCGACGACGTGGGAGCTGGACATGCCCGCGACGAGGTGTCCGATCGGCGGTGTGGGCGTCGGGTGGAATGGAGCGACACTCGGACGCCCGCGCCTCTTCATGCTTCACAATATGTTGTGCAAGAAAGGCGTGAAGACCATGACAATCGGAGGTACATCCCGCAGTTCTGCCCCCCACCAGCCTTCCCTACTGAAGTGTTTGGGGGTTATCCTGCTGGTGGCGAGGGGCGGAATGAAGACAGGCGGCGCCGGCGGCGCAGCCGCGATCACGCGCGCTGCGGCGATCGGTCGGCGAGGCCAAGGGATCCGCGCGTGAGGAGCCGAAGTCCTCGTTGACCAAATGAGTAGCTTACGTGACTGGATATTGTGTTGTACAAAGGATAGGAGGGGTAGTGGCGGATAGTGCTAAATAATGAGTGCGTGTGTATATTGGATTGGATGGATAGTGGGAAGTCGGATGTGTGTATGCATGTGGTGTAGGTAGGTTAGTTTGTTGATAGTATGATATTTTCAAATGTGTGTTCGGATTATTGATATGGTGGCGGGGTGTAGTTTTTAAACGTGTGTATTGTGACTATTGGTATGGGTGGTGTTGTGTTGTATATACGAATTTTAATGTTTGTGGTGGTGGTGTTGAGGAATATGAATGCTATTAGTGGTACTTTGTTATAGAAATAAATTACATGTCGTGAGCTGTTGCGTCTTCATTTCTGATGTTACTGTAGTAATTTTGATCGTGCCTTTTAATGAGTAAGCATCCGTAGTAATTAACATCGTTCATGGTTTTGAGAACAGCCGCATTTTTAATTGATATATGAAATGTAGTAGGCATGGCGATTGTAATTGTATCTTCGCCTAATTGTAAGGTCAAGTCATTCTGCCAGTCGAGGTTGATTTTCGGCCAGCAGCTTCTTGTCATAAGTGAGTAACCTTTGAATCGTGGCAATTCCGCAATCTTCATACGCGAGTCGACTGGAATGTCACGTAGAAATAATATGGACTGGTGGTCTGCCGAAAATATTTTGTAGTAGAGTCCCGCTGATTGATTTAACAAGCTGTGGTCTTGAAATTGCTTGTAAGTCCTATATTTTGATAATATTTTATAGGCTGCGTATAAGATGAAGCAGGCTGTTGTTCCTAGAAGGGCGTATGCAATTACGGTTAATTCGTCCTCAATTTCGTCTACAGCACACGGGGGTGGTGTGGTGGGTGGTGTGGTTCCCATGTCGAAAGTTAATACTAGTGGCAGTGCAGAGGCTAAGGCTGATACGTTCGGTACATCGGGAGTATTGCTATTTCGGCTTAAATACCAAAATGCCACAAGTGCCAGTGTTAGTAGTATGTTCCATAACGTTAAGATTGCAAATATTACTATTTCGATGAAAGACATCGAGTTTTCTTCCGGGACATAGATTGTGTTGTCGAGTTCTTGCTTTTTGTATTGGTCGAGTTTGTTGAATACTTGTTGAGCGTTTATGCCAAGTTCCAGGCTAGAGTGCAGGTCGCGCTGTAATTGTTCCGTATATTTTGTCATGTCGATAAAGTTGGCTGTGGGCTTTGATTTGCTGGTGAAATCAACTTGGGGAAATTGTAACGTGCTAAGTGCATTCATTTCACGTGCTAATTGAAGATTGACCGGGTATTCGGCCACTATTTCGCTCGTTTGTGTCGACTCGCAGTCTTCGATGCGTGGTCCAATAATGACGTTGTCTACTACTATGTGACAATAGCATCCGAGAGTCACAATGGTGTGCGTGGTTATTTGCATTTGAGTCTGGTCTTTTTCTGCACATTTAATGGTTATTGATTGATTAAATCCGTGTAGAAGGTACTCGTGTTTGCCAACACGTGTTGCCGACTGAAGAGAGTCTTGAACATACACCCGGAAGTTGCATTTGTCAATATTATCAATGTTAGAAAAGATGTTGTATTCGCATCCACCTCTGCTGCGGTGGTGAAGGACTTCCGGTAGGTGGCACACATGTGCATTCTGTCGACATGCCATAACCTCTGCCGATGTCGCAAAACCATAGTAATCGTTGTTGGTCGAAATCAAAAAGTATTTGTGTTCCAATTGAAGTCTTGTGAATGGGGCTTGATTTGTTGTTGGTCCATATATTGGGATTGGCTGCGTGGTCATGTGATATAGATTAAAAATCAGCGGGGTTGAAGAGATAATCGGTACTGGAATTGTAATCACCAGTGTTTGGTCCATGATATGTCCCATGATTGTGGAGGTACGGTAGTAGAATTGCTTTAGATGGTTATAAGGTAGCGGTTGGTAGTTATATCGTCGAATTTTGAATGATAGTGTGCGAAGGCCCTTGATGAGTGATTTTTGCGAGAGGAGGCTTGGTGGCAAATTGTTTTTGGCAAGGACTTTCAGGCCGGTGGTAAATTCTGTGATCACATCGTGAAATTGCAGGATATGCTCTGTCCTTTGCTGGAGTCTGTTCAACACCGCTAGTAGTTCTAGTAGGTAATTTAGTTTGCTGGGGGAGGCAAAAGACACGAAATCATTGATTTGATTGTTTAATTTGTCCATATTCTGAATTGTGGACAACAGAGTTTTGTCTTGATGGCATACCAGTGTGACCAAAGCGTCCACGTGGTGTGTTGTGGCGTTGATCGTATCGCGGAATGCGGTGTACAAATTGTCATAGTTAGCATCGAGGGCTTGTGCGTTTGTTGACATTAATTTAAGTTTGGCTTTAAGCTTCTTGACATCTGAGTGTTTGGCTGTGTCGAACACAGTAGAAAAGATGCCGCCTAAAGGCAACCATGATCGTTTTTGCGGGCCTTCTACCAATGTAAATTGTTGTATTAAGTCGTCGTGGATCCGCATATGACGCTCTGTTTGCTGTTTCAGATGTTTCAGCTGTTTTAATTCTAATCTGGTGATGTTTTTAATATAAAGACACAGATTTTGACCGGTACCATTTAAATTGCATTCTATGGCAATGTTTTCGTCACTGTAGATTTCTTGCGCCATTTCGCCATAGGGGGGCATATTGATCATAAAGTGCAAGTCGACATTTCCGTCTGCATGGAGTATTGCGTGTGGTTCATGCATAAAGAGGAGTCCAACTGCCGCTTTGTACGTGACGTGAGGTGGCGCGGCGTGGCTGGGTATGTTTATTGAAGAGAAGAGGAAGGTGAACAGTAATGATGGCATCGGCGATCGTACCCGGCGGGTTTGGGCCGACATTGCGTGACGTCAACGGAAGTGGGTCGGCGGAAGTCCCATGAGTATGTGATGCTGCTAATGATTGACCTGGTTGGTGAAGGTAGGCGCGTTGTTTCGGTAGCGCGCGTGCGATGTAGTGTGGTGTAATGTTGATGGAGGCGATGGTGTGGTGAACAAGTGCAGCTGGTTATTTCTTGTGTTTGGTGGTTGGTGTGGAGTCGGCGCACGCCAAATTTTGCAGGGCTAAAAAGGTGCACTCTTCACTACAATATGGATCAGCGTTGAAGTTGTTGAATTCTTGTTTGTGTTTGAAGAAGATGAGTGTCTTACACACCGCACAGCTGGCTATGTATTTGGATGACAAGTCGATCCCTCCGCTTCCGGGTGTTGGTTTAGCCATGGAGTAAAGTGATGTAGTGAAGCGGTTGCTTGAGGCGAATAGTGTTGTAGAGTTGATGAGCTGAGGCGAATATTCGTTGCGGGTGGTGAGCACCAGTTGATGTAGTTTGCAGCAAGCGGAGATGAGAAGTGAGCGAATTCTAGCCGGCGGCTCATTATGTAGCGCGCCGCGGCATGCGGAACCGCGCTCAATGCGGAACCGGATGTGGCGGTTAGACTAATTCGTGGCGGTGCGCTGGTGCTGTGGCCGCTGAGCGCGGCGTGTGTTGGTAATTAGCGTGAGTGTGTTTGTCTGTAGGGGGCATGCTTGGCGCTGGGCATCTTGGGGGTGGAAGCGGAAGTACCAGTTTGACTAGGACGTAGTGCACATCCGTATGGTCGCCGTGGTGTATGGTGTTTGATTCGAGGGGGGGGTGCGCTTTCGACTGACCCGCTTGTTAGCTCGGTACACCGTAGGATTCGTAGCCTAGTTGGTGGCGCTTGCGGCGAAGGGACGCCCGTGGTTCTCTTCGCTGCAGGCGGCACACGATGAGAAAACAAATCACATTGTGGCGTGCCCCTCCACATCAAGTCTAGAACATGGCCTGCCAGCCTGCTCATGATCGAAGTGACGTATGCGGTTTAGCGTGGCAATGGGTGTGTTGGCGCTAAACTATTATGATGGGGAAGATGGTTGATGCGTCAGCGCTGTCTGACTTGTGAGGTTGGATATAGGGTGGTGTTTAATTGCCATAGAAGTGGGAAGGTCGAATTATATGTGAGATACTGACTGGGTTTTTAGTGGCTTGTCTGTGGTGATATCGTGTAGAAATACTTGATGTGGGGTTCGTTTTACAACTTTGTATGGTCCTCGATTGATTGACTGTAATTTTTTGTTGCTGTGAGGATCGTCGAGTGCAGGTCTGCGCCAAAAGCATATATCACCTTCTTTCAGTTGGGAAGTGGTGGGCGATTGCACGTGTTTGTGGTTAATGAGCATTGCCATATTATGTTGATTGATTGCGGCCATAGCTTGCTGCTGGGCGTATTTTACATCTATGGTGTGTTGATGAAGAGGTTTATAGGAGGGCGGTGTCATGTCTGTTATTTGACGTAAATTTTTCCCGTAGATTATCTCGTGTGGGGAGAATTCTGTGGCCCGTGACTTTGTGTTGTTCATGTTGAATATTACTATAGGCAGCATTTCGTCCCATGTGCGTGGATTATTTTGGCAAACGCAGCGTAGAATATTCGTAATCACTTTGTTTTGTCTTTCTGAGCGTCCGTTGGACCTGGGCAGGAATGGGCTGCTGTATTTGAGTTTCATTCCCATGATAAGCGCTGCTTCTTTCCATAGGTCTGAAATAAAGTTGCTACCACGATCAGAAATCATGATATGAGGCACTCCGTGAATTGCAAGTACATGCTTTACAAAACCTTTAGCGAATTCTGCTGCAGATGTAGTTTTTGTCGGCCAAGCGACGACAAGACGACTGCTATGACAGACCGTCATTGCTACGTAAAGGTTTTTATTAGGTGTGATGGCGAATTTCCCGATATGATCCGCTCCGATTTTGTAAAATGGAGCTAGAGGTGACAATACAGGAGTTCCCGGAGTGTGCTGCAGGGGCAGCGAATTTTTGGCTTTGTTGCAAGTGATGCAATTTGCAACGTATTTCTTGATCATATTTCCCATGAAACGCCATACGTATGTACGTTGAATGAGGTCCAGAGTACCTACATGTGAATCATGCACAGTTTTAATCACGGTTTGCTGCATTTCCGCGGGAACGAGCAGGCGGAGATGTGGCGACACCTGCGGGTTTCTGTTGTCTGGTGATATATTGTAGAGTAATTCAGGTGTGCCCAGGAGGCAGTGAGAGTTTGCTTTGTTGTACACGCGGCGGCGTCGTTTGGATGTAGGTGGGAGCCTGCGAGTTTTGAGGTAGGTTATGAGGTTGTTGCAATATTCATCGCGTTGCTGTGCTAGTTGAAAGTCTTGTGGAATGAGGCCGTCGGGGAATGGGGTGTTACGTTGTGTGGGTTGATGTTGGGGTGTGTCATTGTGAAATGTTACTCGTTTAATCAATTTTGGCGGTTCTGCTCGTTTTTGGGCGCTGTGTGACTTGCAAGTTTGTGTTGATGATTGGAGTTTTAGTTGTGGGTCGTCGAGGTCGTGGTGGACTTTTTCGTTTTCAATTCTCGACGCTGAGCGGGTGATGGCGGCTATATCCGTAGGATGCAGGGGAAATGTGTCTAGCTTGTCTTCAGCCGCTGTGTGCGTAATGTTGTAACTCCGGCGACTCAATCCGTCTGCCAATACGTTATTTGTGCCTTTAATGTGATGTATTTCGTAATCATATCCGCTGATATAAAGCACCCATCTAGCAAGCTTTGGCGTAAGTTTCTTCTCGTTGGCCAGAATCTTGGTGAGTGAGTTATTGTCCAAGTAAAGCGTGAATTTGTTGTAACTGAGGTAATAGTCGAATTGCGCAAGGGAATAGCAGACTGCCAATAATTCAAGTTCCAGGATGTCGTGTTTACGTTCTGGTTCTGTTAGTGAGCGTCCACAGTAGGCAATCGGTACTAAGGTGCCCTTGCTGTCTTGTTGCATAAGTGCTCCGCTTACGGCCGAAAAACTTGCTTCGGTAAAAAGGTAGAATCTTTTGTTGTGGTCTGCATAGTGGAGCAATGGTCTGGACGCTAACGTGTGTTTAAGCGATTCGAAACTTTCGGAGCAGGCTGGTGTCCATTCCCATTTGACCCCTTTTTTCGGAGGCGGAGGAGGGGGTTTACTTTGTCTCCTTTTTTTGATATGTAGTTGGAGAAATATCCGCAGATGCCAAGCAAGCTCTTTAGTTCCCTGGGCTTAGCGGGAACCGGGAATGTCGTCATTGCATCTGTATGTGCTTTTGAAGGTTTTATTCCATCAGATGTTATGGTATGTCCCAGGAAGTCGCATGAAGTTGCTCCGAACGTACATTTTGATGTGGCTAGTTTGAGACCTGATTCTTCAATAGAGGCGAGGACGTTGTGTAGGTCTTCAAGGTGTTGCTGCTTGTTGGGCGAAAATACAAGAATATCGTCCAAATAAGTCGTCGCACATTTGCCGATGTGGTCACGGAGCACCGTGGCCATGACCTTGGAGAAATGAGAGGGCGCGGAGCAGAGACCTTGTGGGCATCTTTTGAACACGAATGCCTTGTTGTCGAAGTGGAACCCACAGAGCGGTTGGCTGTCTTTGTGGAGGGGTATCTGGAAATATCCCTGTTTCAAATCGAGCGTACTGAAAATGACTGCTTTACGTTCAGCAATGGTGTCTATGACCGTTTGCACGGATGGAATGAGCCAATGGCCCCAAACGCAATTTCCATTAAGGCCAAGAAGATCCACGATGGGACGTATCTCATACGTATCATCCGGTGATTGGAGGTGTTTACGACTCTTTTTCACCCCCTTCTGGACAGGGACGAGGGGGCTTACCCATTTGATGTGAGAAGACACCTCAATTATGCCTTGATCAAGCATTTCTTTAATCTTTTCTGCCATCCGTTTGCGTACTTCCGGGTGGTATTGGGAGAAATGCTTGGGTTCTGCATTTGGTTTGAGTGTGATCTTGAGAGGTGAGTGCTTGCATTCACCAAGTTTGCCATTTTTGGTCATGAAGGCCGCGGTGTGTCCATGTAAGACTTCTAAGATTTGCTGCTGGTAGGACGGGTCGGCGGAGAGGTTATCAAGGTTGAACGCAGGTGTCTCTTCTTGATCCTGGGGTCTCAGTGTTGTGGCGGGTAGTGGTTGGTCCGTGATGTCCTCTTCTTCCATGGGTGTAAAGGTGGCGATGGAAGTACCTTTAGGAATGTTGATGGGTTGTTTTGTATTGTTGCATATCATCACTGGGACTTGTGAAGCTTGTGTGGTAGACGCGGTGGAGATGACGTGGACGCCGTCTTGTATTGTAGAGTTTTCGATCGTGCCGTGAAGGCCGGATTGGAGAATCATATTGGATGGTAGGCGACCTGCTATGATTGCTGTAGATTGAGGCGTCAGTTTGAGGTTTTCGTTAGTGAAAACATCGCAGACTGGCGTTGGCATATGTATAGTATTATTGGCTAAGTTCATGAGGATGTTATTGGATTTTATGAATGGGACGCCAAGAATAAAGTTGAAGTTAGCAGTTTTGAACACATAAAACAAGGATGTAACTAAAACATCGGCCAGGTAAAACGATAAACGTGTTTTACCTATGGTCGCGAGCGTGGAGGCTGAGGCCGTTGTGAACGACCGTGAAGATGAGATGAGTTTAGTGATGTTAGGATACAGCTTATTGAGGGACGCTAAGCTGATACAATTAATGGAGCTGCCAGTATCGAGTAGAGCAGTTGATTCTTTTAATGATGGCGTTTTAATACGTACCAGGTTACTGTTGTATATTGTAGTGGAGACTATTGTTTCAGAAGTGTCTGTGGCGTAAGATAAGGGCAGTATTGATCCTGGTACGTACTCTAGTTTTTTGTGATATGATCTTCGTCGTGTATGGCGTTGATATGAGGTGTGGGTGACCTATCATATCTGTTTCTGTTATATGAAGGTGACCGCGAGTATTGCCCTCTTCGCTGGTTGCTGCTGCTACGTTGCCTGGAGCGCGAATTGTATCTATCTCGGCTCGATCCTCGGCGGTTATTGTAGGATGAGCTTCTTTGCCTGCGTTCCCGTGATTGCTGTGAGTCGGCTCGTCTGTCTCGTGATTGGCTGCGGTAGTTACGTTGGTTATGATTGTCGTAACGAGAGCGATTGTTGAAGCCTTGGTAGCCTCGGCTGTTTGACCTGTAATTGCCAACGTCCCGTCTATCCTGGGGAGGAGGTTGATTGATAGCCAGCACTGGGGGCTTATTAGTGATCGCCAAGCTGTGCTCGACTGTTTCTGCGCAGATTTGGGCTTGACGTAGTGTTGTAGGTAACATGAGAAGTACTCGTTGGGAGATTTCGTCGCGGAGGTTTTGGATATAAATGTCCAGTTGTCGGTCGTTATCAGTGATGTTACATTCTTGCAATCGGCGCGTTATTTCTAGGTTGAAATCGCACACGGATTCTGTGGCGCCTTGTTGACGTTGGAGGCGCGCTGCTCTGGTGGTAGGTGGCTGATGAGCGATGGAGAAGGCTTTAGGGAGGTTTGTCATTGCTGTCGTAAGTGGCCTTGTCGGCCAGTGGCATGCTGTTATAATGCACTTTTGCATAGTCTTGCAATACCGTGGGGAGCAGAGCCAGGCGTTGTGGGTCATCCGCCGGCCATTGTAGATATGTGAAGGTATCTTCTAGGCTGGACCGCCACGTTTCGAAGCTTGAGTCTTGAGCGCCATTAAAGGTAGGGGCGCTTATTTTCGGAGCATCCCGTCGCGTAGATTGTGGCCTGTCTGCCATCTTTTCTATTAAATCCGCTAGTTTACCAGCGAGTGCGTATGCTGGGTCGGCAGCGGTGCGCACCGGGGGGGTGATTAGTGTTCGGTGGGCCATGATGGAGATGATCTATGCCAGATGTTGGCTGGTGAATGTAGTTGGCGCCCGCTGCGTGTTGTGTTGATTGATTGGTTCCAGCTGTTGGCACGTGGCAGTAGCGCGCATCACTGACTGAGTGAGTTTGAGTGGGTGTCGTGCATGAATCGGTGGCGTTCGTACGTCGAGTCGGCGTGTATACGCCATCTTGGACTGTACCGTATGATTGGGGGGCTTGAGGTTGGGCGGGCGGAGCCCGGGCTTGTCCATCAAGGTCGTGGCATAGTTGGCGTATTGCTTGCTCCTAGCGCTCTGTCAAATTTTTCTCTGTGTCATATACTAATTCCTTGACGTATTTCTTTATTTTATCTGTGTGGTGATCGTGCATGGTACGCATGTCGTGGATGATGGCCGCATTTTCTTGCTGTAACAGTGTAATATGCTTGGCATTTTCTTTCTGATCCTCTTTGAGGTACAGAATCTGTTGATCGGCGCGTTTATCAGCGGCTGCCTGCATTTGTCGGAAGTGCGCCCAGCTGTGGTCCAATTTATTGGTGCGTGTTGTGATTTGGTCAAGGTGAGTGAGGAAATCGGCGGTCAGCTGCGATGTGGTTTGTACCATGACTCTTTTGAAATCAGCGTGGAGAGTGGCAAGCAGCTGCTTTTGGGCGGTGGTGAAGGTGTCCAACATATGATTTACCATGACTGACACATCCGTAGGTGTGATGGGCTTGGGCCGACGTTTGGGAGAGAGAGAACGTGAGCGATCGGGCGTAGTGTTTGTTGAGTGAGGCTGTTTCGCCAGTCTGTCCACAAGAGCGCCGTAATGGTTTTTGCAGACCCTCTATGGCATTCATCATGATATCATTACGTTCGGTTTGAGATAATGGTGGCAGCTGGTGGCGGTCGTAGAATTCATAGCGGGGAAGTCGATCATTCCCAAACGATTGCAGGCGGTCGTCGGAATTCCATTCATGCTCGTGGTGTGTGTCGAATATGTCGGGCGTGAGCGTGTCAGACGAGCTGCGCCTGTTGAGGTCATTATCGCTCATTGGAATGTACTGCCGATGGCGTCTGTCGGGTGAAGGTGGCGTGCGCTGACCAGGCGGGAGATCGCCAGATGACTCGATGTCGATGCGGTCGGCAGCATTGATGACACTAATGGGGCTATTAGTTGCGGTCAGCGGCAGCTGGTCTTTGATGCTCGCGGCCGGGAACTGGTCCAGCAAACTCTGGTGCAGTCGGCTGTGACGAAGACCACCTGGTCCTGGGTGCGCTTTGTCTGGCATGGGCGCAGCCGTGTCTGGGTCGCTGGTGAGGGCCGTGTTGCTTGGACCTGCGGGCGTACCGTCATCGTTGGGGTCCCGTGGCGTTGACTCGGCGGGAATGGTGGCGGGGTCGCCGGCGCATGGCAATGAAGGTTGGATCTGAGAGATGTCCCGTTGTGTTGCATCTTTAGCGCTGGTGATAGTCAGCGTTTGGGAGGTGGGTGTTGTCGTTGTCGGATTCGGCGTAGAAGTCGCCGACTGGCCTGCCCTGGTGGCTGGCATCTGGGACGCCGATGACGCGCGCTGTACTGGTGTTGTGTGCAGGTTCCTATTGTAACCACCTGCCTCTGGCCGGCTCGTGGTGATTGTGTGCCTATGCAGGGCAATATCATCGTTCGAGCGGGCGTGGGGCACAGTTGTGTCGAGGCTGCCGCATGTGTCCGAATTGTTTTTGTAGATTTCGGTTCGGAATCCATGGCTGAGGGTTGATATTGTTGTTGTCGCGATCGCTGGAGATGAGGTGTTTAGCCGGTCAGTTAGCACTCAACTAGACGTTGAGTGTGCTATGGTCGAGGTGTGGTTATTAGCAGTTGTTCTTGGGCTGAGGGAAGTGGGGGACGTATTCCAGAGATATGTGGGGGGTATTTTGTTTCCACTCCTGATCCCAAAAATAACACTCTGATGAGCACAGCGGCACTTCCTTGAAACGATTTAGTTCCTGCCTGGAACCGAAAAACAACAGTTTTTCACAGGAAATACACGCCGCAACAAAATCAGTGATTTTGGTTGAGTGCAGAGGGTGTCGATGCGGATTACGCCGGATGTGGTTGATGGTTTCGTGCCTGCGCCGCGGTTGATTGGGGTCCGGGCCCACGTACGGAAGTTGTTCGTGGTCGAGAAAGGCGCACTCGTCTGAACAGATGGGACGCTCCTTGAATTGACGCAGCCCCGCGGACGTGGGGAAGTCGATCAGGGCGTTGCAGACCTTGCAGGACCCCGGGAAGCTGACGGGAGGCAGATATTTCTCGACGTCGTCCCGCTCAGCACAGTCGTCAGAGCACACGGGATCGTGTAAAAAGGTGCGGATTTGATCACGGTTGGAGAACAGGAGCAGCTCTTTACACACCGCGCACGCAACTGCTAGTTGGTTGGTAGCACTAGTTGTGGTATCCATCCGTTGGCCGTATGCGCGGGCGGCTCGTTGACGCACTAGGTAGCTATCTCAGGGGAGAACAGTGGCGTCACTAATGAAGCAGGGTGGCGCAGCTGGGGGCGTCGAAGTGTGGCGTAGTCCTCTGGGAGCGGTCGCGATGCGCTGGTCGACGCGAGTTGCTGAGTCCACGAAGCACGGTAGCGAACACGGTAGCTGAGGTGATGTAGCTGAGGTGAAGGCGATGGCGTTCGCAGGCGGCGACGATGAAGCGGCGACGATTGCTCGGCGAGGCGTAATCTGCAACAGACTGAGAAGTGATGAAAGGCAGATTCAATCTTTGACTATCTCTACCATTGAAGTACTCAGAATAAGTTGGTGAGCTTGGTAATAGTTTATTCTGCAAAAGGAGCCCTTCACCCACCTGCCCCTGCTGTCCCTTGATACAGGACAACTCCCAGCTGAGTGATAAGAAGGGCAGTAAAACGAGAACAAGAAACTATAGGCCAATGAGTCTTACATGCATCCTATGTAAAGTCATGGAGAAGCTGGTGTGAGATCAGATGAAGAAACACCTGCAAAGCAACAACAAATCAACTTTGATCAGAAAGGACGACATGGGTTCTTGCCAGGCCGGTTGTATATCACATAACTGCCTGAGGTCATGGGTAACTGGACAAGTATCCTGATGACGGCGGCAGTGTGGAGATCGTATGCGTGGACTGTCCAATTGCATTTGACACTGTCCCACTCCATCGCCTCCTGGCAAAATGCACGCTTTTCAGCATCAGAGGCAAAGTCCC
>JAGTTF010005457.1:51325-61968 GCA_019095985.1 Streblospio benedicti | reverse complement strand
TTCCGTCCCATGAGTGGGCGGGATGGCTGGTGGACCGGTTATCCAGGGGAAAGGCACAGGAACGTTGTTGAACCTCCCCATTGACGACAGGAACAACTGGAAGGTTCTCTTGGCGACCCTTGTGCTCATTTCCATGTGGAATGTGAGATGAGGACCGCCGAGGAAGAAGAACTTCGCGACCAGGAAGCAGGGCAGTAAAGAAATCGGTCCGCGACTTCATCGCTCAGCTGATGGCCCTGGCGCGAAAAGCGTACGGGAAGGAAAATTGCCCGCAGAGCAGCGTGTCTTGTCATCTACCAGGCCTTTCCAGGGCGGGCGCGAGGTGTTAGTAGAAGGGTCGCGAATTTGGGCAATCTCCTTCGTCGTGCCATTGCTGGAGGTTGTCGCGGAGGACAGGAGCATTGTTGACTCTGGAAAACCAGGGAGCGTTGTTCCAAAATTACAGAAAGATTTGGTGTGGGCCAAAATCACTGACCTGCCAACCACGGATGCGGAGCGTCTGGATGACACGAATCAACCTTCGACAACTGCGAAAGTCCCTCTGCCTGGCGAATATGGCAGATACCCGCCCAAGTGGCGAGTGTCATTTTTCGCCAGACTGGTGGGAGTCGGTGCGACCTCGCTTCAGTGTACTGCTGCCGTCCTCCCCAGTGTCTTTCCCACCCCGTGTTTGCGACATCGCTGTCTGCGAGGCAACCGAGGCGGCGTGGCGATGCCGGCAGTTCCCATAGTAGTGGACTCCGATGTGCTGGTGATGTCTGCTGCTGACTTATGGCTGGGAGGTCCGCGTAGCATCCATTGATGTCGCGAAAGTCCCCAGGCCCAAGCTGTCAGGGTTGTCGCACCTCTGCATTCACATAGAATCAGAGACCTAGCCCACTATCTGGAAGCATTCTCTAACTGTGGCTCCAGCCATGCGGATTACTTGAGTGTTGGGACGGCGATGACTGGTCATCGGCCGCCCTTCGGTGCTGTACCCGCTCTAATCATTGCGGTTCACCCTGCAGAGTCCTCCTTGCAGATCCCTAACCAGCCCTGGTGCTTCTCATCCCAATCTTGTTCGAGGGTTGATCCCGTCTGCGAAAGTGGTACGCGATTTATCACTCGCGGTAGCCCCACTTGCTGTGCATAACATCCCATACACCCTACATGACCAGCTGCTGGCCAATTGACCATGAGGATCTCCAACTAATGAATTCTTTGGCCCGTCGGGCATCTCTTGGCGGACGATGTGACAGCGTGCTTCTTCCCGCAATCACCGATGAGTTTCTCACGACTCACGTCGATCTCCTCAACGTGCTCCGCGACCTTGTGCTGGGCAGCTGTGGTGACAGACGGAAACATAGCCGACTGACACTTGCAGATTAGGGACTCTACTGGCTTCTGACTGCAACCGGTGCCAAAAGCAGAACCCTTGTTTCATGTGCAAATGGGCCCAGTGTTCAACAGCACTTGCGAACCCATCCCAGGCATGGTCTCTGGCCCACTGGGACCCCAGGCCCCATAACACGGTGAGAGGATCCACCTTGATGTAGTTGCGGCGTGACGGGTCAGATGTTGCCGTGCCCTGATGACCATCACTTGCGGTGGTTGGACAAGAAACACCTGCCTCCCCATTTGCCCAGTGTGACAATGTACAAAAGCTGGACTTGATGTCTGATGATCCTGTCTACCCGGCAGGTTGCGCAGAGCACGGAGCCCCAGCGCTCACGCTGGAAGGCTACGTACACCGCTTCGCCCTGCGTAACGCTACCGTATAGTCTAGCCAACGCTATATAGGTGGGGGCCGCATCGTTGCCAGCTCAGTTGCAGAATAAACTATTACCAGCTCACCGACTTATTCTGAGTACTTCAATGGTAGAGATAGTCAAAGATTGAATCTGCCTTTCACCACTTCTCAGTCTGTTGCAGATTACGCCTCGCCCAGTCGCCGCCGCTTCACCGTCGCCGCCCGCAAATGCCATCGCCTTCACCTCAGCTACATCACCTCAGCTACCGTGTTCGCTACCATGTTTCGTGGACTCAGCAACTCGCGTCGACCAGCACATCGCGACCGCTCCCAGAGGACTACGCCACACTTCGACGCCCCCAGCTGCGCGCCGCCTGCTTCAAGTATTGACGCCACTGTTCTCCCCTGGGATAGCTACCTAGTGCCGACGAGCCGCCCGCGATACGGCCAACGTATGGATACCACAACTAGTGCTACCAACCAACTAGCAGTCGCGTGCGAGGTCTGTAAAGAGAAGCTCCTGTTCTCAAACAGTGATCAAATCCGCACCTTTCTACACGATCCCGTGTGCTCTGACGACTGTGCTGAGTGGGACGACGCGTCTATAACTATCTTGTTCCCCGTCAGCTTCCCGGGTCCTGCAAAGTCTGCAACGCCTCATCGACTTCCCCCACGTCCGCGGGCGCGTCAAATTCAAAGAGCGTCCCATCTGTTCAGACGAGTGCGCCTTTCTCGACCATAACAACTTCCTCGTACGTGGCCCGGACCCCAATCAACTGCGGCGCAGGCACGAGACCATCAACCACATCCGGCGTAATCCGCATCGACACCACAGCACTCAACCAAAATCACCGATTTTGTTGTGGCGTGCATTTCCTGTGAAAAACAGTTGTTTTTCGGTTCTAGACAGGAACTGAACCGTTTCAAGGAAGTGCGGCTGTGCTCATCAGAGTGTTATTTTTGGGACCAAGAGTGAAAACAAAATACCCCCACATATCTCTGGAATACGTTCCCCCACTTCCCTCAGCCCAAAAACAACTGCTAATAACCACACCTCGACCATAGCACACTCAACGTCTAGTTGAGTGCTAACTGACCTTCTAACACCTCATCTCCTCGCGACAACAACAATATCCACCCTCAGCCATGGATTCCGAACCGAAATCTACAAAACAATTCGACACATGCGGCAGCCTCGACACCACTGTGCCCCACGCCCGCTCGAACGATGATATTGCCCTGCTTAGGCACACAATCACCACGAGCCGGCCGGAGGCAGGTGGGTACAATAGGAACCTGCACACAACACCAATACAGCACGCTGGCGTCATCGGCGTCCCAGACGCCAGCCACCAGCGCAGGCCCGTCGGCGACTTCTACGCCGAATCCGACAACGACAACACCCACCTCCCAAACGCTGACTATCACCAGCGCTAAAGATGCAACACAACGGGACATCTCTCAGATCCAACCTTCATTGCCATGCGCCGGCGACCCCGCCACCATTCCCGCCGAGTCAACGCCACGGGACCCTAACGATGACGGTACGCCCGCAGGTCCAAGCAACACGGCCCTCACCAGCGACCCAGACACGGCTGCGCCCATGCCAGACAAAGCGCACCCAGGACCAGGTGGTCTACGTCACAGCAGGCTGCACCAAAGTTTGCTGGACCAGTTCCCGGCCGCGAAAGCATCAAAGACCAGCTGCCGCTGACCACAACTAATAGCCCCATTAGTGTCATCAACGCTGCCGACTGCATCGACATCGAGTCATCTGGTGATCTCCCGCCTGGTCAGCGCACGCCACCTTCACCAGACAGACGCCATCGGCAGTACATTCCAGCGAGCGATAATGACCTCAACAGGCGCCGCTCGTCTGACATGCTTACGCCCGACATATTCGACACACACCACGAGCATGAATGGAATTCGACGACCGCCTGCAATCGCGTTTGGGGAATGATCGACTTCCCGCTATGAATTCTACGACCCACCAGCTGCCACCATTATCTCAAACCGAACGTAATGATATCATGATGAATGCCATAGAGGGTCTGCAAAACATTACGGCGCTCTTGTGGACAGAGTGGCGAAACAGCCTCACTAACAAACACTACGCCCGATGGCTCACGTTCTTTCTCTCCCAAATGTCGGCCCAAGCCCATCACACCTACAGATGTGTCAGACATGGTAAATCATATGTTGGACACCTTCACCACCGCCCGAAAGCAACTGCTTACCACTCTCCACGCTGATTTCAAACAGGTCATGGTACAAACCACATCGCAGCTGACCGCCGATTTCCTCACTCACCTCGACCAAATCACAACACGCACCAATAAATTGGACCACAGCTGGGCACACTTCCGACAAATGCAGGCAGCCGCTGATAAACGCGCCGATCAACAGATTCTGTACCTCAAAGAGGATCAGAAAGAAAATGCCAAGCATATTACACTGTTACAGCAAGAAAATGCGGCCATCATCCATGACATGCGTACCATGCACGATCACCACACAGATAAAATAAAGAAATACGTCAAGGAATTAGTATATGACACAGAGAAAAATTTGACAGAGCGCCAGGAGCAAGCAATACGCCAACTATGCCACGACCTTGATGGAGAAGTCCGGGCCCGCCCACCCAACCTCAAGCTCCCCAATTATACGGTACAGTCCAAGATGGCGTATACATCGCCGACTCGACGTCACGAACGCCACCGATTCATGCACGACACCCACTCAAACTCACTCAGTCAGTGATGCATGCTACTGCCACGTGCAGACAGCTGGAACCAATCAATCAACACAACACGCAGCGGGTGCTCACTACAGCCACCAGCCAACATCTGGCATAGATCATCTCCATCATGGCCCACCGAACACTAATCACCCCCGGTGCACACTGCTGCCGACCCAGCATACGCACTCGCTGGTAAACTAGCAGATTTAATAGAAAAGATGGCAGACAGGCCACAATCTACGCGACGGGATGCTCTGAAAATAAGCGCCCCTACCTTTAATGGCGCTCAAGACTCCAAGCTTCAAAACGGGCGGTCCAGCCTAGAAGATACCTTCACATATCTACAATGGCCGGCGGATGACCCACAACGCCTGGCTCTGCTTCCCACAGTATTGCAAGACTATGCAAAAGTGCATTATAATAGCATGCCACTGGCCGACAAGGCCACCTACAACATAGCAATGTCAAACCTTGCTAAAGCTTTCTCCATCGCTCATCAGCCACCTACCACCAGAGCAGCGCCGCCCAACGCCAACAAGGCGCCACAGAATCCGTGCGCGATTTCAACCTAGAAATAACGCCGATTGCAAGAATGTAACATCACTGATAACGACCGACAAATGGACATTTATATCCAGAACCTACGCGGCCTAAATCTCCCAACGGGTACTTCTCATGTTACCTACAACACTACGTCAAGCCCAAATCTGCACAGAAACAGTCAAGCACAGCTTGGCGATCACTAATAAGCCCCCAGTGCTGGCTACCAATCAACCTCCTCCCCAGGACAGACGGACGCTTGGCAATTACAGGTCAAACAGCCGAGGCTACCAAGGCTTTAAATAATCGCTATCGTTATTTACAATCATAACCAACGTAACTACCGCAGCCAATCACGAGACAGACGAGCCGACTCCGGCAATCACGGAACGCAGGCAAAGAAGCTCATCCTACAATAATAATATAAATATAATTTTACTAACGAAAACCTCGAACTGATGCCTCAATCTACAGCAATCATCGCAGGTCGCCTTACCATCCAATATGATTCTCCGATCCGCCTTCACGGCACGATTGAAAACTCTACAATACAAGACAGCGTCCACGTCATCTCCACCGGCGTCTACCACACAAGCTTCACAAGTCTCAGTGATGATATGCAACAATACAAAACAACCCATCAACATCCCTAAAGGTACTTCCATCGCCATCTTTTACACCCATGGAAGAAGAGGACATCACGGACGAACCACTACCCGCCACAACACTGAAACGCCAGGATCAAGAAGAGACGCCCGCGCGTTCAACCTTTTTGATAACCTCTCCACCGGCCCGTCCTACCAGCAACAAGTCTTAGAAGTTTTAAATGGACACACCGCGGCCTTCATGACCAAAAATGGCAAACTTGGTGAATGCAAACACTCACCTCTCAAGATCACACTCAAACCAAATGGAACCCAAGCATTTCTCCCAATATTGCTACCACCCGAAGTACGCAAACGGATGGCAGAAAAGATTAAAGAAATGCTTGATCAAGGCATAATCGAGGTGTCTTCTCACATCAAATGGGTAAGCCCCTCGTCCCTGTCCGCAAAAGGGTGAAAAAAGAGTTGTAAACACCTCCAATCACCGGATGATACGTACGAGATATGCCCATCGTGGATCTTCGCGGCCTTAATGGAAATTGCGTTTGGGGCCGATGGCTCATTACCAGTGTGCAAACGGTCATAGACACCATTGCCGAACGTAAAGCAGTCATTTTCAGTACGCTGGATTTGAAACAGGGATATTTTCAGATACCCCTCCACAAAGACAGCCAACCGCTCTGTGGGTTCCACTTCGACAACAAAGCATTCGTGTTCAAAAGATGCCCACAAGGTCTCTGCTCAGCGCCCTCTCATTTCTCCAAGGTCATGGCCACGGTCCTCCGTGACCACATCGGCAAATGTGCGACGGCATATTTAGACGATATTCTTGTATTTTCGCCCAACAAGCAGCAACACCTTGAAGACCTACACAACGTCCTGCCTCTATTGAAGAATCAGGTCTCAAACTAGCCACATCAAAATGTACGTTCCGAGCAACTTCATGCGACTTCCTGGGACATACCATAACATCTGATGGCATAAAACCTTCAAAAGCACATACAGATGCGATCACGACATTCCCGGTTCCCGCTAAGCCCAGGGAACTAAAGAGCTTGCTTGGTATCTGCGGATATTTCTCCAACTACATACCAAAAAAAGGAGACAAAGTTAACCCCTCCTCCGCCTCCTGAAAAAAGAGTCAAATGGGAATGGACAGCAGCCTGCTCGAAAGTTTCGAATCGCTAAACACACGTTAGCGTCCAGACCATTGCTCCACTATGCAGACCACAACAAAGATTCTACCTTTTACCGACGCAAGTTTTTCGGCCCGTGAAGCGGAGCACTTATGCAACAAGACAGCAAGGGCATCTTAGTACCGATTGCCTACTGTGGACGTTCACTAACAGAACCAGAACGTAAACGCGACATCCTGGAACTCGAATTATTGGCAGTCTGCTATTCCCTTTGCGCAATTTGACTGTTACTTCAGTTACAACAAATTCACGCTTTTATGTGGACAATAACTCGCCACCAAGATTCTGGCCAACGAGAAGAAACTTACGCCAAAGCTTGCTAGATGGGTGCTTTATATCAGCGGATATGATTACGAAATACATCACATTAAAGGCACAAACAACGATTGGCAGACGGATTGAGTCGCGGAGTTACAACATTACGCACACAGGCGGACGACAAACTAGACACATTTCCCCTGCATCCCACGGATATAGCCGCCATCACCCGCTCAGCGTCGAGGACTGAAAACAAACAAGTCCACCACGACCTCGACGACCCACAAGCAAAACTTCAATCATCAACACAGACTTGCAAGTCACACAGCGCCCAAAAACGAGCAAAACCGCCGAAATTGATTAAACGAGTAACATTTCACAATGACACACCCCAACAACAACCCACGCAACGTAACACCCCATTCCTCGCGGCCTCGTTCCACAAGACTTTCAACTAACAACGCGATGAATATTGCAAAGACCTCATAACCTACCTCAAAACTTCGCAGGCTACCACCTACATCCAAGCGACGACGCGGCGTGTACGACAAAGCAAACTCTCACTGCCTCCTGGGCACACCTGAATACTTTACAATATATCACCAGACAACAGAAACCCGCATGTGTCACCACATCTCTGCCTGCTCGTGCCGCGAAATGCAGCAAACCGTCATTAAAACTGTGCATGATTCACACGTAGGTACTCACTTCGTGATAAAACTCTGGACCTCATTCAACGCATACGCATGGCGTTTCATGGGAAATATGATCAAGAAATACGTTGCAAATTGCATCACTTGCAACAAAGCCAAAAATTCGCTGCCCTGCAGCACACTCCGAGGACCCCCTGTATTGTTGCCCCTTGGCTCCATTTTACAAAATCGGGAGCGGATCATATCGGGAAATTCGCCATGACACCCAATAAAAACTTTACGTAGCAATGACAGTCTGTCATAGCAGTCGTCTTGTCATCGCTTGGCAGACAAAAACTGCATCAGCAGCAGAATTAGCTAAAGGTTTTGTAAAACACGTGCTTGCAATTCACGAGTGCCTCATATCATGATTTCTGACCGTGGGTAGCAACTTTATTTCAGACGTATGGAAAGAAAGCAGCGCTTATCATGGGAATGAAACTCAAATACAGCAGCCCATTCCTGCCCAGGTCCAACGGACGCTCAGAAAGACAAAACAAAGTGATTACGAATATTCTACACTAAATTTGTCAAAACAATCCACGCACATGGGACGAGATGCCCATAGTTATATTCAACATGAACAACACAAAGTCACGGGCCACAGGATTCTCCCCACATGAAAATAATCTACGGAAAAATTTCCTACGTCAAATAACAGACATGACACCGCCCTCCTATAAACCCCCTTCATCAACATGCCATAGATGTAAAAATACGCTCAGCAGCAAGCTATGGCCGCAATCAATCAACATAATCTGGCGATGCTCAGTAACCACAAACACATGCAATCACCCACCACTTCCCAACTGAAAGAAGGTGATATATGCTTTTGGCGCAGACCTGCACTTTCGATGATCCTCACAGCAACAAAAATTACAGTCAATCAATCGAGGACTATACAAAGTCGTAAAACAAACCCCACATCAAGTATTTTTACAACGATATCACCACAGACAAGCCACTAAAAAGCTTCGGTCAGTATCTCACATAATTCGACCTTCCCACTTCTACGGCAATTAAAAACCACCCTATATCCGACCTCACAAATAAGACAGCGCTGACGCATCAACCACCTTCCCCATCATAATAGTGTAGCGCCAACACACCCATTGTCACGCTAAACCGTATAATGCGATTCAATCATGAGCAGGCTGGCAGGCCGAAGTTCTAGAAAGGAAGGAGCTTGGCGTGGAGGGGCACGCCACGCAATGTGATTTGTTTTTTCATCGTGCCGACTGCAGCGAAGAGAACCCAGGGCATCCCTTCGCTGCAATCGCCACCAACTAGGCTGCAGATCCTCACGGTACCAAGCTAACAAGCGGGCCAGTGCAAAGCGCACCCCCCTCCTCAAATCAAACACCATACACCACGGCGACCATACGGATGGTGCACTCACGCCCTAGTAAACTAGTACTTCCGCTTCCCCCCCAAGATGCCCAGCGCCAAGCATGCCCCTACAGACAAAACACGCACACGATAATTACCAGCACACGCCGTGCTCAGCGGCCACCAGCACCCAGCACACCGCCCGCACTAGTCTAACCGCCACACATCCGGTTCCGCATTGGCCGCCGGTTCCGCATGCCCAGCCCTACATAACGAGCCGCCCGGCTAGAAATTCGCTCACTTCTCATCTGCTTGCTGCAGACTACATCCACTGCTGCTCACCACCCGCAAAGAATATTCGCCTCAACTCATCACGATTCTACAACACTATTCGCCTCAAGCAACTGCTTCACTACATCACTGTACATCGCCACTCCATGGCTAAGCCAACGCCCGGCAGCGGAGGGATCGACTTGTCATCCAAGTACATAGCCAGTTGTGCGGTGTGTAAGACACTCATCTTCTTCAAATACAAACAAGAAATTCAACAACTTCAACGCTGATCCATATTGTAGTGAAGAGGGTACCTTTTAGCCCTGCAACATCTGCCGTGCGCCGACTCCACACGACCACCAAACACAAGAATAACCAGCTGCACTTGTTCACCACAACATCGCCTCCAACAACATTACACCACACTACATCGCACGCACGCTGCGCGAAACAACGCCGCCTACCTTCACCAACCAGGCCAGTCATTAGCAGCATCACATACTCATGGGACTTCCACCGACCCACTCCCGTCGCCGCGTCTTGCAATCGGCCCAAACCCACCGGGTACAATCGCCCGATGCCATCATTATTGTTCGCCTTCCTCTTCTCTTCAATAAACATACCCAGCCAAGCTGGGCCACCTCACGTCACGCATAAAGCGGCAGTTGGCCTCCTCTTTTACATGAACCACACGCAATACTACATGCAGACGGAAATGTCGACTTGCACTTTATGATCAATATGCCCCCCTCAGCGAAATGGCGCAAGAAATCTACAGTGACGAAAACATTGCCATAGAATGCAATCTGAACCGGTACCGGTCAAAATCTGTGTCTCTATATTAAAAACATCACCAGATTAGAATTAAAACAACTGAAACATCTGAAACACCAAAGTGAGCGTCATATGCAGATCCACGACGACTTAATACAACAATTTACATTGGTGAAGGCCCGCAAAAACGGTCATGGTTGCCTTTAGGCGGCATTTTTCTAATGTGTTCGGTGTTGTGTTATGGACAAAACTTTTTATTGTCCTTGTACTTTTGTCATACGTCAAGAACGTGACGTCAACACATAGGGATCTGAATGTTCTAGATGTTTTCTATAAAACAGTGTTCCAAAAACGACTTATTTATTTCTTTAAAATAAATATTAAATATAGTCAATTATTAAACAACACTCGAACAACAACATAATACAACATGGTGGCAGCTTAGCGGACTTGAAAAGAAGCCCAGCCAACAACAACAAGCAGAGTATTGCATGATTTTTCTGA
>JAGTTF010005457.1:38961-51225 GCA_019095985.1 Streblospio benedicti | reverse complement strand
ATGGGATAATTTAAACTAGGTTTTCATATAAGGAATGAAGGGGAAAAGGCTGGGGGTTCCTAGGGGGCCCCGTTTTGCAATTTCGGTTTAACCCCTTTTTTTTCCTCAAAATTTTTTCCAAACAGAAAACAACGGGGGAAGGGGTGTGTGCTGGGTGGTGTGGTTCCCATGTCGAAAAGTTAATACTAGTGGCAGTGCAGAGGCTAAGGCTGATACGTTCGGTACATCAGGAGGTATTGCTGGCCCCCGGCTTAAATACCAAAAAATGCACAAGTGCCAGTGTTAGTAGTATGTTCCATAACGTTAAGATTGCAAATATTACTATTTCGATGAAAAAGACATCGAGTTTTTTGAATAACTGTATACATATATTTTTTTTCCCCAAGTCTTGCTTGTAGAATTCAATTTTATTCTCACTTTTTCTGTCAAGCTTAGCTCTGCCACTGTATTGACATAGCTGAGACATCTTCCATTTTTACTATATCCCAAAGGCTGGCCGGTTCGAACTCACGACCCCAAGTTGTGAGACCAAGAGTGTACCATCATCCCAAGCAGCGGGCTGTTAAAAGGTTACTCAGGACAGAACCGTCTCAGCTGTAACCCCCAGCTTACATACTTGGTCCTGTTAAAGGTTACTCGGACGAACCGATGTCTCTGTAACCCCCAGCTTACATACTTGGTCAATTATCATCTCAACCCAGAGGTCCGGGGTTCGAATCCCACCTGAGGACGGAAATTTTTTGGGAGGTCTAATGTTGCAGCCGTGTTAAGGTCTGTGATATATGAATAACTGTATATATATTTTTTTTTCCAAGTCTTGCTTGAATTTCAATTTTATTCTCACTTTCTGTCAAAAACTGTATTGACATAGCTGAAGAGACATCTTCTCAATACCCAAGGCAGGAGCTTGCTTGACAGAAAAGTGAGAATAAAATTGAATTCACAAGCAAGACTTGGGAAAAAAAATATATACAGTTATTCATATATCACAGACCTTAACACGGCTGCAACATTAGACCTCCCCAAAAAAATTTCCGTCCTCAGGTGGGATTCGAACCCCGGACCTCTGGGTTGAGATGATAATTGACCAAGTATGTAAGCTGGGGGTTACAGAGACATCGGTTCGTCCGAGTAACCTTTTAACAGCCCGCTGCTTGGGATGATGGTATCATTCTGGTCTCACAACCTTGGGGTCGTGAGTTCGAGTCCCGTCAGGGCCACTTGATATAGTAAAAATGGAAGATGTCTCTTCAGCTATGTCAATACAGTGGCAGGAGCTTGCTTGACAGAAAAGTGAGAATAAAATTGAATTCACAAGCAAGACTTGGGGAAAAAATATATATACAGTTATTCATATATCACAGACCTTAACACGGCTGCAACATTAGACCTCCCAAAAAAAATCCGTCCTCAGGTGGGATTCGAACCCCGGACCTCTGGGTTGAGATGATAATTGACCAAGTATGTAAGCTGGGGGTTACAGAGACATCGGTTCGTCCGAGTAACCTTTAACAGCCCGCTGCTTGGGATGATGGTATCATTCTGGTCTCACAACCTTGGGGTCGTGAGTTCGAGAGTCCCGTCAGGGCCACTTGATATAGTAAAAATGGAAGATGTCTCTTCAGCTATGTCAATACAGTGGCAGGAGCTTGCTTGACAGAAAAGTGAGAATAAAATTGAATTCACAAGCAAGACTTGGGGAAAAAAATATATACAGTTATTCATATATCACAGACCAAGCTGGGGGTTACAGAGACATCGGTTCGTCCGAGTAACCTTTTAACAGCCCGCTGCTTGGGATGATGGTATCATTCTGGTCTCACAACCTTGGGGTCGTGAGTTCGAGTCCCGTCAGGGCCACTTGATATAGTAAAAATGGAAGATGTCTCTTCAGCTATGTCAATACAGTGGCAGGAGCTTGCTTTTTGACAGAAAAGTGAGAATAAAACATCGAGTTTTCTTCCGGGACATAGATTGTATTGTCGAGTTCTTGCTTTTTGTATTGGTCGAGTTTGTTGAATACTTGTTGAGCATTTATGCCGAGTTCCAGGCTGGAGTGCAGGTCGCGCTGTAATTGTTCCGCATACTTCGTCATGTCTATAAAGTTGGCTGTGGGCTTTGATTTGCTGGTGAAATCAACTTGGGGAAATTGTAACATGCTAAGTGCATTCATTTCACGTGCTAATTGAAGATTGACCGGGTATTCGCCACTATTTCGCTCGTTTGTGTCGACTCGCAGCTATGTGACAATAGCATCCGAGAGTCACAATGGTGTGCGTGGTTATTTGCATTTGAGTCTGGTCTTTTTCTGCACATTTAATGGTTATTGATTGATTAAATCCGTGTAGAAGGTACTCGTGTTTGCCAACACGTGTTGCCGACTGAAGGGAGTCTTGAACATACACCCGGAAGTTGCATTTGTCAATATTATCAATGTTAGAAAAGATGTTGTATTCGCATCCACCTCTGCTGCGGTGGTGAAGGACTTCCGGTAGGTGGCATACGTGTGCATTCTGTCGACATTCCATGACCTCTGCTGATGTCGCAAAACCATAGTAATCGTTGTTGGTTGAAATCAAAAGTATTCGTGTTCCAATTGAAGTCTTGTGAATGGGGCTTGATTCGTTGTTGGTCCATGTATTGGGATTGGCTGCGTGGTCATGTGATATAGATTAAATATCAGCGGGGTTGAAGAGATAATGGGTACTGGAATTGTAATCACCAGTGTTTGGTCCATGATATGTCCCATGACTGTGGGGGTGCGGTAGTAAAATTGCTTTAGATGGTTATAAGGCAGCGGTTGGTAGTTATATCGGCGAATTTTGATGAGTGATTTCTGCGAGAGTAGGCTTGGTGGCAAATTGTTTTTGGCAAGGACTTTCAGGCCGGTGGTAAATTCTGTGATGACATTGTGAAGTTGCAGGATATGCTCTGTCCTTTGCTGGAGTCTGTTTAACACCGCTAATAGTTCTAGTAGGTAATTTATTTCGCTGGGGGAGGCAAAAGACACGAAATCATTGATTTGGTTGTTTAATTTGTCCATATTTTGAATTATGGATAACAGAGTTTCGTCTTGATGGCGTACTAATGTGACTAAGGCGTCCACGTGGTGTGTTGTGGCGTTGATTGTATCGCGGAATGCGGTGTACAAATTGTCATAGTTAGCATCAAGGGCTTGTGCGTTTGTTGACATTAATTTAAGTTTGGCTTTAAGCTTTTTGACATCTGAGTGTTTGGCTGTGCCGAACACAGTAGAAAAAATGCCGCCTAAAGGCAACCATGACCGTTTTTGCGGGCCTTCTACCAATGTAAATTGTTGTATTAAGTCGTCGTGGATCTGCATATGACGCTCGGTTTGCTGTTTCAGATGTCTCAGTTGTTTTAATTCTAATCTGGTGATGTTTTTAATATAGAGACACAGATTTTGACCGGTACCGTTCAAATTGCATTCTATGGCAATGTTTTTGTCACTGTAGATTTCTTGTGCCATTTCGCTGAGGGGGGGCATATTGATCATAAAGTGCAAGTCGACATTTCCGTCTGCATGTAGTATTGCGTGTGGTTCATGCGTAAAGAGGAGGCCAACTGCTGTGCTTTGTACGTGACGTGAGGTGGCGCGGCATGGCTGGGTATGTTTATTGAAGAGAAGAGGAAGGCGAACAATAATGATGGCATCGGCGATCGTACCCGGCGGGTTTGGGCCGACATTGCGTGACGCCGATGGGAGTGGGTCGGCGGAAGTCCCAAGAGTATGTGATGCTGCTAATGATTGGCCCGGTTGGTGAAGGTAGGCGCGTTGTTTCGGCAGCGCGCGTGCGATGTAGTGTGGTGTAATGTTGTTGGAGGCGATGTTGTGGTGAACAAGTGCAGCTGGTTATTTCTTGTGTTTGGTGGTCGGTGTGGAGTCGGCGCACGGCAGATGTTGCAGGGCTAAAAAGGTACACTCTTCACTATAATATGGATCAGCGTTGAAGTTGTCGAATTCTTGTTTGTATTTGAAGAAGATGAGCGTCTTACACACCGCACAACTGGCTATGTATTTGGATGACAAGTTGATCCCTCCGCTGCCGGACGTTGGCTTAGCCATGGAGTGGCGATGTACAGTGATGTAGTGGAGCGGTTGCTTGAGGCAAATAGTGTTGTAGAGTCGTGATGAGTTGAGGCGAGTATTCTTTGAGGGTGTTGAGCAGCAGTGGATGTAGTCTGCAGCAAGCGGAGATGAGAAGTGAGTGAATTCTAGCCGGCGGCTCGTTATGTAGCGCGCCGCGGCATGCGGAACCGCGCTCAATGCGGAACCGGATGTGGCGGTTAGACTAATTCGTGGCGGTGCGCTGGGTGCTGGTGGCCGCTGAGCGTGGCGTGTGTTGGTAATTAGCGTGTGCGTGTTTTGTCTGTAGGGGGCATGCTTGGCGCTGGGCATCTTGGGGGCAGAAGCGGAAGTACCAGTTTGACTAGGACGTAGTGCACCATCCGTATGGTCGCCGTGGTGTATGGTGTTTGATTTGAGGGGAGGGGGGTGCGCTTTGCACTGACCCGCTTGTTAGCTCAGTACGCCATAGGATTCGTAGCCTAGTTGGCGGCGATTGCGGCGAAGG
Organism: Streblospio benedicti; assembly: GCA_019095985.1. Taxonomy (NCBI): domain Eukaryota; kingdom Metazoa; phylum Annelida; class Polychaeta; order Spionida; family Spionidae; genus Streblospio; species Streblospio benedicti. The sequence goes on along the minus strand of JAGTTF010005457.1, from coordinate 46,630 downwards.
GACACCCTGGGTTCTCTTCGCTGCAATCGGCACACAATGAGAAAACAAATCACATTGCGGCGTGCCCCTCCACGTCAAGTCTAGAACACGGCCTGCCAGCCTGCTCATGATTGAATTGACGTATACGGTTTAGCGTGACAATGGGTGTGTTGGCGCTAAACTATTATGACGGGGAAGGTGGTTGATGCGTCAGCACTGTCTTATTTGTGAGGTTGGATATAGGGTGGTTTTTAATTGCCGTAGAAGTGGGAAGGTCAAATTATATGTGAGATACTGACCGGGTTTTTTAGCGGCTTGTCTGTGGTGTTATCGTGTAAAAATACTTGATGTGGGGTTCGTTTTACGACTTTGTATGGTCCTCGATTGATTGACTGTAATTTTTTGTTGCTGTGAGGATCATCGAGTGCAGGTCTGCGCCAAAAGCATATATCACCTTCTTTCAGTTGGGAAGTGGTGGGTGATTGCATGTGTTCGTGGTTACTGAGCATCGTCAGATTATGTTGATTGATTGCGGCCATAGCTTGCTGCTGAGCATATTTTACATCTATGGCGTGTTGATGAAGGGGTTTATAGGAGGGCGGTGTCATGTCTGTTATTTGACGTAAATTTTTCCCGTAGATTATACCATGTGGGGAGAATCCTGTGGCCCGTGACTTTGTGTTGTTCATGTTGAATACTACTATAGGCAGCATCTCGTCCCATGTGCGGGGATTGTTTTGACAAACGCAGCGTAGAATATTCGTAATCAATTTGTTTTGTCTTTCTGAGCGTCCATTGGACCTGGGCAGGAATGGGCTGCTGTATTTGAGTTTCATTCCCATGATAAGCGCTGCTTCTTTCCATACGTCTGAAATAAAATTGCTACCACGATCAGAAATCATGATGTGAGGCACTCCGTGAATTGCAAGCACGTGTTTTACAAAACCTTTAGCGAATTCTGCTGCTGATGTAGTTTTTGTCGGCCAAGCGACGACAAGACGACTGCTATGACAAACCGTCATTGCTATGTAAAGGTTTTTATTGGGTGTCATGGCGAATTTCCCGATATGATCCGCTCCGATTTTGTAAAATGGAGCCAGGGGTCCAGGGGTCGCCGGAGTGTGCTGCAGGGGCAGCGAATTTTTGGCTTTGTTGCAAGTGATGCAATTTGCAACGTATTTCTTGATCATATTTCCCATGAAATGCCATACGTATGTACGTTGAATGAGGTCCAGAGTTTTATCCACGCTGAAGTGAGTACCTACGTGTGAATCATGCACAGTTTTAATGACGGTTTGCTGCATTTCCGCGGGCACGAGCAGGCGGAGTTGTGGTGATGCATGCGGGTTTCTGTTGTCTGGTGATATATTGTAAAGTAATTCAGGTGTGCCCAGGAGGCAATGAGAGTTTGCTTTGTTGTACACGCGGCGGCGTCGTTTGGATGTAGGTGGTAGCCTGCGAGTTTTGAGGTAGGTTATGAGGTCTTTGCAATATTCATCGCGTTGCTGTGCTAGTTGAAAGTCTTGTGGAATGAGGCCGTCGGGGAATGGGGGGTTACGTTGTGTGGGTTGTTCTTGGGGTGTGTCATTGTGAAATGCTACTCGTTTAATCGATTTCGGTGATTTTGCTCGTTTTTGGGCGCTGTGTGATTTGCAAGTCTGTGTTGATGATTGAAGTTTTGCTTGTGGGTCGTCGAGGTCGTGGTGGACTTGCTTGTTTTCAGTCCTCGACGCTGAGCGGGTGATGGCGGCTATATCCGTGGGATGCAGGGGAAATGTGTCTAGTTTGTCGTCCACCGCTGTGTGCGTAATGTTGTAACTCCGGCGACTCAATCCGTCTGCCAATACGTTGTTTGTGCCTTTAATGTGATGTATTTCGTAATCATATCCGCTGATATAAAGCACCCATCTAGCAAGCTTTGGCGTAAGTTTCTTCTCGTTGGCCAGAATCTTGGTGAGGGAGTTATTGTCCACATAAAGCGTGAATTTGTTGTAACTGAGGTAATAGTCAAATTGCGCAAGGGAATAGCAGACTGCCAATAATTCGAGTTCCAGGATGTCGCGTTTACGTTCTGGTTCTGTTAGTGAACGTCCACAGTAGGCAATCGGTACTAAGGTGCCCTTGCTGTCTTGTTGCATAAGTGCTCCGCTACGGCTGAAAAACTTGCGTCGGTGAAAGGTAGAATCTTTTGTTGTGGTCTGCATAGTGGAGCAATGGTCTGGACGCTAACGTGTGTTTAAGCGATTCGAAACTTTCGGAGCAGGCTGGTGTCCATTCCCATTTGACTCCTTTTTCAAGAGGCGGAGGAGGGGGTTTACTTTGTCTCCTTTTTTGGTATGTAATTGGAGAAATATCCGCAGATGCCAAGGAAGCTCTTTAGTTCCCTGGGCTTAGCGGGAACCGGGGGAATGTCGTGATCGCATCTGTATGTGCTTTTGAAGGTTTTATGCCATCAGATGTTATGGTATGTCCCAGGAAGTCGCATGAAGTTGCTCGGAACGTACATTTTGATGTGGCTAGTTTGAGACCTGATTCTTCAATAGAGGCGAGGACGTTGTGTAGGTCTTCAAGGTGTTGCTGCTTGTTGGGCGAAAATACAAGAATATCGTCTAAATAAGCCGTCGCACATTTGCCGATGTGGTCACGGAGGACCGTGGCCATGACCTTGGAGAAATGAGAGGGCGCTGAGCAGAGACCTTGTGGGCATCTTTTGAACACAAATGCCTTTGTTGTTGAAGTGGAACCCACAGAGTGGTTGGCTGTCTTTGTGGAGGGGAAAATATCTTGAGGTATCTGAAAATATCCCTGTTTCAAATCCAGCGTACTGAAAATGACTGCTTTACGTTCGGCAATGGTGTCTATGACCGTTTGAACACTGGGGAATGAGCCAACGGCCCCAAACGCAATTTCCATTAAGGCCGCTGAAGATCCACGATCGGGCGTATCTCGTACGTATCATCCGGTGATTGGAGGTGTTTACGACACTTTTTTCACCCCTTTTATGACAGGGACGAGGGGCTTACCCATTTGATGTGAGAAGACACCTCAATTATGCCTTGATCAAGCATCTCTTTAATCTTTTTCTGCCATCAGTTTGTTTACTTCGGATGGTAGCGACATTGGGAGAAATGCTTGGGTTCCGTGATTTGGTTTGAGGTGATCTTGAGAGGTGAGTGTTTGCATTCACTAAGTTTGCCATTTTTGGTCATGAAGGCAGCGGTGTGTCCATTTAAGTCTTCTAAGACTTGTTGCTGGTAGGACGGGTCGGCGGAGAGGTTATCAAGGTTTAACGCGGGCGTCTCTTCTTGATCCTGGGGTTTTCAGTGTTGTGGCGGGTAGTGGTTCGTCCGTGATGTCCTCTTCTTCCATGGGTGTAAAGGTGGCGATGGAAGTACCTTTAGGGATGTTGATGGGTTGTTTTGTATTGTTGCATATCATCACTGGGACTTGTGAAGCTTGTGTGGTAGACGCTGTGGAGATGACGTGGACGCCGTCTTGTATTGTAGAGTTTTTGATCGTGCCGTGAAGGCCGGATTGGAGAATCATATTGGATGGTAGGCGACCTGCGATGATTGCTGTAGATTGAGGCGTCAGTTCGAGGTTTTCGTTAGTGAAAACATCGCAGACTGGCGTTGGCATATGTATAGTATTATTGGCTAAGTTCATGAGGATGTTATTGGATTTTATGAATGGGGCGCCAAGAATAAAGTTGAAGTTAGCAGTTTTGAACACATAAAACAAGGCTGTAACTAAAACATCAGCCAGGTAAAAACGAAACATGTTTTGCCGATGGTCGCGGCGTGGAGGCTGAGGGCTGTTGTGAATGACAGTGAAGACAGGATGAGTTTAGTAATGTTAGGATACAGTTTATTGAGGGACACTAAGCTGATACAATTAATGGAGCTGCCAGTATCGAGTAGAGCAGTTGATTCTTTTTAATGATGGCGTTTTAATACGTACCAGGTTACTATTGTATATTGTAGTGGAGACTATTGTTTCAGAAGTGTCTGTGGCGTAAGATAAGGGCAGTATTGATCCTGGTACGTACTCTAGTTTTTGTGTGATATGGTCTTCGTCGTGGATGGCATTGATATGGGGTGTGGGTGAGACCTATCGTATCTGTTTCTGTTATATGAAGGTGACCGTGAGTATTGCCCTCTTCACTGGTCGCTGCTGCTACGTTGCCTGGGCCTTGTATCTATCTCGCCTCGATCCTCGGGCGGTTATTGTAGGATGAGCTTCTTTGCCTGCGTTCCCGTGATTGCCGTGAGTTGGCTCGATGTGGATGCGCTTCGGCAGCGTTATTGACACTAATGGGGCTATTAGTTGCGGTCAGCGGCAGCTGGTCTTTTGATGCTCTGGAGGAGGAACTGGTCCAGCAAACTTTGGTGCAGTCGGCTGTGACGTAAAAGGCCACCTGGTCCCGATGCGCTTTGTCTGGCGTGGGGCGCAGCAGTGTCTGGGTCGTTGGTGAGCAGCGTTGCTTGGACCTGCGGACGTACCGTCATCGTTGGGGGTCAATGGCGACACACTCGGCGGGGAATGGTGGCGGGTCGCCGGTGCGTGGCAATGAAGGTTGTATCTGAGAGATGTCCCGTTGTGCTGCATCTTTAGCGCTGGTGATAGTTTGGGAGGTGGGTGTTGTCGTTGTCGGTTTGCCCAGAAGTAGCCGGCAGACCTCTGGTGGCTGGCTTCTGGGACACCGATGACACGCTTTGTACTGGTGTTGTGTGCAGGTTCCTATTGTAACCACCTGCCTCCGGCCGGTTCGTGGTGATTGTGTGCCTATGCAGGGGCAATATCATCGTTCGAGCGGGCGTGGGGCACAGTGGTGTCGAGGCTGCCGCATGTGTCCGGAATTGTTTTTGTAGATTTCGGTTAGGAATCCATGGCTGAGGGTTGATGTTGTTGTTGTCGTGAGGGAGATGAGTGTTAGACGGTCAGTTAGCACTCAACTAGACGTTGAGTGCTATGGTCGAGGTGTGGTTATTAGCAGTTGTTTTTGGGCTGAGGGAAGTGGGGGGCCATTCCAGAGATATGTGGGGGTATTTTGTTTCCACTCCTGGTCCCAAAAATAACACTCTGATGAGCACAGCGGCAATTCCTTGAAACGGTTCAGTTCCTGTCTGGAACCGAAAACAACAACTGTTATTCACAGAAATGCACGCCGCAACAAAATCGGTGATTTTGGTTGAGTGCTGTGGTGTCGGCGCGGATTACGCCGGATGTGGTTGATGGTCTCGTGCCTGCGCCCGCGTTGATTGGGGTCCGGCCCACGACGGAAGTTGTTCGTGGTCGAGAAAAGTGCACTCGTCTGAACAGATGGGACGCTCTTTGAATTGACGCAACGCCGCAGACGTGGGGAAGTTGATGAGGGCGTTGCAGACTTTGCAGGACCCCGGGAAGCTGACAGGGAGGCAGATAGTTATCGACGCCGTCCCGCTCAGCACAGTCGTCAGAGCACACGGGATCGTGTAAAAAGGTGCAGATTTGATCACTGTTTGAGAACAGGAGCAGCTCTTTACAGACCGCGCATGCAACTGCTAGTTGGTTGGTAGCACTAGTTGTGGTATCCATACGTTGGCCATATGTGCGGGCGGCTCGTCGACGCACTAGGTAGCTATCCCAGGGGAGAACAGTGGCGTCAATAACAAAGCAGGGCAGCGCAGCTGGGGGGACGTCGAAGTGTGGCGTATTCCTCTGGGAGCGGTTGCGATGCGCTGGTCGATGCGAGTTGCTGAGTCCACGAAACACGGTAGCGAACACGGTAGCTGAGGTGATGTAGCTGAGGTGAAGGCGCGATGGCGTTCGCGGGCGGTGACGGTGAAGCGGCGACGACTGCTTGGCGAGGCGTAATCTGCAACAGACTGAGAAGTGGTGAAAGGCAGATTCAATCTTTGACTATCTCTACCATTGAAGTACTCAGAATAAGTCGGTGAGCTGGTAATAGTTTATTCTGCAACTGAGCTGGCAAAAGATGCGGCCCCACCTATAGCATTGGCTAGACTATACGGTAAGGGCGTTTTTATGAAGCGGTGTCACGTAGCCTTCCAGCGCGAGTGCTGGGGGCTACGCATTCTGCTCACGCTCTTGAAGTTGCTTGTAAAGTCCTGTATTTGGACAATATTTTATAAGCTGCGTATAAAATGAAACAAGCTGTTGCTCTCGAAGGACGTATTCAATTATGGTTAATTCATCCTCAATTTCATCTACATCACATGGGGGTGGTGTGGTTGGTGGCGTGTGGCCCATGTCAAAAAGTTAGTACTAGAGGCAGCAGACGCTAAGGCCGACACGTTCGGCACATCAGGACTGTTGCTATTTATGCTTAAATACCAAAAATACCACGAGTGCCAGTGTTAGAAGTATGTTCCATAAAGTTAGAAACATAGAGTATTATTATTTCGATGAAAGACATCGAGTTTTCCTCAGGACGTAGATTGTATTGTCAAGCTCTTGCTTTTTGTATTGGTCAAGTTTGTTAAATACTTGTTGAGCATTTATGCCGAGTTCCAAGCTGGCGTGAAGATCGCTGTAATTGTTCCCGACTATTTCGTCATGTCGACATAGTTGGCTGTGGGCTTGATTTGCTGGTGAAATCGACCTGGGGAAATTGTAATGTGCTAAGAGCCGCTCATTTCACGTGCTAATTGAAGATTGACCGGTATCGCTACTATTTAAGCTGGTTTTGTGTTGATTCACAGTCTTGGATGCGTGGCCCAATAATGACGTTGTTCAGCCACTATGTGACAATAGCATCCGAGAGTTACAATGGTGTGCGGTTATTTGCATTTGAGTCTGGTCTTTTCTGCACATTTGATTGTTATTGATTGATTGAATCCGTGTAGAAGGTACTTCGTGTTTGCCAACGCATGTTGCCACCGACTGAAGGGAGTCCCTGGACATTATACCCGAAGTTGCATTTGTCAATATTATCAATGTTAGAAAAGATGTTGTATTCTCGCATCCACCCCCCTGCTGCGATGGTGAAGGACTTCCGGTACTTGGGTGACATACGTGTGCATTTTGTCGGCATGCCATGACCCCCTGCTGATGTCGCACCAAAACCATAATAATCGTGTTAGTTGAAATCAAAAATATTTGTGGTCTAGTGGAAGCCTTGTAAATGGTGCTTGATTCATTGTTGGTCCATGTATTGGAATTGGCTGGTGGTCGTCTAGATATAGATTAAAAATAAGCGGGGTTGATGAAATGATGGGTACCGGAATCGTGATTACTAGCGTTTGTCTGATATGTCCCATGACTGTGGAAGTGCTGTGATGATAAGAAAGTGCTGAGTCAGATTAGACTCATAAGCACCGCCGGAAGTCTGCACCCTCCGGCTCCGCTTACTGTCTACACACACACACCAGCATCACACGAGTCTATTAGACCTCGACCGCTCTTGCTAGTCTACTAAGCTAGACGAGGACGGGTTATATATATATCAGAACCAATGTAAGAGGACAGTCAATAAACAGAATAGAAACCCTTCACTGGTTCTGTTACTACTTCTCACCACATGTCTAAATCACATGACATAAGTGGTGGAGATGTTCTAATTTGAACCCTTTTACACCCCCCGCCGCCCAAGCATTACCCGCCCCAGTCAACCCCTCCCTCTACAGCCCCGACCTCACATGCAAAAACAGATCCGATCCCAGATCGCCTCCTCCCTATTGCCCCGACC
>JAGTTF010005457.1:23891-38861 GCA_019095985.1 Streblospio benedicti | reverse complement strand
CCTTCCTTGATCTTATCTGTTCCCCCGGGTCGCTCACAGCTAATCACCTGCCGTCATTCAGACATTTTGTCGACTGTTAATGCGTAACAGATACGCACATGGCCATCAGGGCCACCCAGTCACTACATCAATGGACCTTTATTGACTTTCACACCGGAGTCAATTCCATGGACTCTTTGTGACACCGCCAACATAATAAAAGTTTGTTCTCTAATGTACTGGAATTAGCTATATCATCACATGCATATCCTATGTTCTTAGAATTAGTGTTAGAAGGCATGGTAAAATTCTAAATATTTACAGTATTTGTAATCACCCTCTAATGTCTGACAAGTAGAAATAAAATCTTTATTGCCAAACAGTCGTCTATTCATTACTACACTAACTTACACTTGTAAATTTGCCCGGTAAATGCAATAAAAGTAACAGTATAACCTTTGAACAAGATGCTTCAACCATTTCTTCCTCTTTACCAATGGGTGGTGATATATTAACAGAGACTGTTAAGGTGATTTTTGATGGGCAAAGAAAACCTACAAATGAACAACTGAAAAAGGTTTTGTAAGTGCGCCATCAAAAAGGTTATGCATGCTCTAGATTTCTTGATAAAAATCATCCAGCTTATGCAAATATTGCAATAAATAGAACTGAACTGAAAAAAAATACCCGAAGCCGATATTCCTCAATCACTCATAGATTATTTTTTACATTGTGCTGAAGATTTTCAGGATGAAGCAATGAGTGCTAATTATGCCCTGGCTAACTGCTTTAACTGAAGACAACAATGACACCACATTTGTTCTTCAAAGTACTGGTAATGCTGATGTAGGAGGAGCATCAGTTTCTACAAAACAGCAGCAAGAAAGTGCAGCCCAAAGATTAACTGAAAACTCTGCTGCATTATTAGTTCCACATCAGTCTGCACCAGTAAATGAATATACTGATATTGCGAGCAGAGTACGGAGCCCCCCCAGCACTCACGCTGGAAGGCTACGTACACCGCTCGCCTAAGCGTAACGCTACCGTATAGTCTAGCCAACGCTATATAGGTAGGGCCGAGGCGTTGCCAGCTGAGTTGCAGAATAAACTATTACCTGCTCACCGACTTGTTCTGAGTACTTCAATGGTAGAGATAGTCAAAGATTGAATCTGCCTGTCACCAGTTCTCAGTCTGTTGCAGATTACGCCTTGCCGAGCAGTCGTCGCCGCTTCACCGTCGCCGCCCACGAACGCCATCGCCTTCACCTCAGCTACATCACCTCAGCTACCGTGTTTCGCTACCGTGTTTCGTGGACTCAGCAACTCGCGTCGACCAACGCATCGCGACCGCTCCCAGAGGAACATACGCCACACTTCAACGTCCCCAGCTGCGCCGCCCTACTTCGTTATCGACGCCGGTGTTCTCCCCTGGGATAGCTACCTAGCTCGTCGACAAGCCGCCCACACATACGGCCAATATATGGAGACCACGACTGAGTGTGCTACCAATCAACTAGCAGTCGCGTGCGCGGTCTGTAAAGAGCTGCTCCTTTTCTCAAATAGTGATCAAATCCGCACCTTTTTACACGATCCCGTGTGCTCTGACGACTGTGCTCAGCGGGACGACGTCGATAACTATCTGCCTCCCGTCAGCTTCCCGGGGTCCTGCAAAATCTGCAACGCGCTCATCGATTTCCCCACGTCCGCGGCGTTGCGTCAGTTCAAAGAGCGTCCCATCTGTTCAGACGAGTGCGCTTTTCTAGACCACGAACAGCTTCTGTACGTGGGCCCGGACCCCAATCAACCGCGGCGCAGACCATCAATCACATTCGGCGTAATCCGCACCGACACCCACAGCACTCAACCAAAATCACCGATTTTGTCGCGGTGTGCATATCCTGTGAAAAACAGTTGTTTTTCGGTTCTAAACAGGAACTGAACCGCTTCCAGGAGGTGCCGCTGTGCTCATCGGAGTGCTATTGTTGGGACCAAGAGGGAAACAAAATACCCTCACATAACTCTGGAATACGAACCCCACATCAAGTATTATTACACGATATCACCACAGACAAGCCGCTAAAAAACCCAGTCAGTATTTCACATATAATTCGACCTTCCCACTTCTACCGCAATTAAAAAAACCACACTATATCCAACCTAAGAAATAAGCCAGCGCTGACGCATCAACCACCTTTCCCCGTCATAATAGTTTAGCGCCAACACACCCATTGTCACGCTAAACCGCACACGCCAATTCAATCATGAGCAGGCTGGCAGGCCGTGTTCTAGACTTGACGTGGAGGGCACGCCGCAATGTGATTTGTTTTTCTCATCGTGTGCCGACTGCAGCGAAGAGAACCCAGGGTGTCCCTTCACCGCAATCGCCGCCAACTAGGCTACAGATCCTACGGTGTGCCGAGCAACAAGCGGGTCAGTGCGGCGCCTCCCCCTCAAATCAACACCATACACCATGGCGACCATATGGATGGTGCACTACGTCTTAGTCAAACTGGTACTTCGCTTCCGCCCCAAGATGCCCAGCGCCAAGCATGCCCCCTACAGACAAAACGCGGACACGCTAATTACCAACACACGCCGTGCTCAGCGGCCACAAGCACCCAGCGCACCGCCCGAATTAGTCTAACCACCACATCCGGTTTTTTCGCATTGAGCGCGGTTCCGCGCATGCACAAGCATAACGAGCCGCTGGCTGAGATTCACTCACTTCTCATCTCCGCTTGCTGCAGACTACTTCCACTGCTGCTCACCACCCGCAAAGAATACTCGCCTCAACTCATCACTACTCTACAACACTATTCGCCTCAAGTAACCGCTCTTATACATCACTGTACATCGCCACTCCATGGCTAAGCCAACGTCCGGCAGCGGAGGGATCGACTTGTCATCCAAATACATAGCCAGTTGTGCAGTGTGTAAGACACTCATCTTCTTCAAATACAAACAAGAATTCGACAACTTCAACGCTGACCCGTATTGTAGTGAAGAGTGTACCTTTTAGCCCTGCAACATCTGCCGTGCGCCGACTCCACACCAAACAACAAACACAAGAAATAACCAGCTGCACTTGTCGACCACAATATCACCTCCAACAACAGTACACCACACTACATCGCACACGCTGCCGACCAAACAACCCGCCTACCGATAACCCCACAGAACAAACACAAAAGCGCCTACCCTTTACCAACCAGGCCAATCATTAGCAGCATCACATACTCATGGGACTTCTGCCGACCCACTCCGTCGGCGTCACGCAATGTTGGCCCAAACCCGCCGGATACGATCGCCGACGCCATCATTATTGTTCGCCTTCCTCATCTCTTCAATAAACATACCCAGCCATGCCCGCGCCACCTCCGTCACGTACAAAGCGGCAGTTGGCCTCCTCTTTACGCATGAACCACACGATACTACATGCAGATGGAAATGTGGACTTGCACTTCATGATCAATATGCCCCCCTAAGCAAAATGGCACAAAGAAATCTACAGTGACGAAAAACATTGCCATAGAATGCAATTTGAACGGTACCGGTCAAAATCTGTGTCTCTATATTAAAAACATCACCAGATTAGAATTAAAACAACTAAAGCATCTGAAACAGCAAACCGAGTGTCATATGAAGATACACGACGACTTAATGCAACAATTTACGTTGGTAGAAGGCCATAAAACGGTCATGGCTGCCTTTAGGCGGCATTTTTTTCTGTGTTCAGCACAGCCAAACACTCAGATGTCAAAAAACTTAAAGCCAAACTTAAATTAATGTCAACAAATGCACAAGCCCTTGATGCTAACTATGACAATTTGTACACCGCATTCCGCGATACAATCAACGCCACAACACACCACGTGGGCGCCTTAGTCACATTAGTACGCCATCAAAGACGAAACTCTGTTATCCACAATTCAAAATATGGACAAATTAAACAATCAAATCAATGACTTCGTGTCTTTTGCCTCCCCCAGCGAACTAAATTACCTACTAGAATTAGTAGCGGTGTTAAACAGACTCCAGCAACGGACAGAGCATATCCTGCAATTTCACGATGTCATCACAGAATTTACCACCGGCCTGAAAGTCCTTGCCAAAAACAATTTGCCACCAAGCTTACTCTCGCAGAAGACACTCATCAAGGGCCTTCACACTATCATTCAAAAATTCGCCGATATAACTACCAACCGCTGCCTTATAACCATCTAAAAGCAATTTTACTACCGCACCTCCACAGTTATAGGACATATCATGGACCAAACACTGTAATTACAATTCCGTGCCATTATCTCTTCAACCCCGCTGATTTTTTAATCTATACCACACATGACCACGCAGCCAAATCCCAATACATGGACCAACAACAAATCAAGCCCCATTCACAAGACTTCAATTGGAACACGAATATTTTTTTATTTCAACCAACAACGATTACTATCTCACGTGAGTTAATGACAGTCTAACCTGTTTGTCCGTTGTCCGTATTGAATGTTTATTTAGACGTCATGTTTGATCATATAATGAAAATTATGCGTATCGTAGGCAACGTGGTAACTAGGAAATACAACTCTCAACTGAACGGCTATTCTTTATGTTTAACAATCAACATGGACAGCACTAGTATAGAGCAGGTAGGCATGTACTATAGAATAATTAATTGTTGACAAAAATTAAACTTTTTTAGATTAGTCAAGGAAAAGTAATGGAATAAACTAACGGTTTGCATACATGTAGAGTCTAGATAGATCTATATGTATGACTCTTAATCAGTTTATTCCATGTTCAGGTTCAAAAGGCTATATGTCGTATCTCTTAATCAGTTTATTCCATGTTCAAAAAGGCCTCTGTCACTTATGGTCTTTGTAAAAAGTAAAATGAAATTAGAATTAAATTACTAGTAGATCAGCTAGTCTAGTAGCAAATACTGTCTGTGCAGACTGTGAGCACTGGCATGGGACATGGTGAATTGAATATATTATAGCCTATCTAGCCATTCTATGTAATGAAGAATTTCATTCAAATTATTTTTGTTAATCTGGATATCCATTATAGCCACAAAATGTGTAGATCTAGGTGTTTATACTGTCAGGTACCACATGGGCCATTTATAGACTAAAATAAGTTCTGCATCTCTAGGATCAAGTTGGTATTGGAGACTTGATCCGAGATATGCAGTCTATTTTAGGCTATAAATTGCCGCAGAGTCAGGCACATGAACAAAAACTTGGAGTCATGAATTATGAAAAGACTAAATGTGGGAATCGTTCCACTTATAAAATGTCCAATGCAAATAACAAGGAAAAAATAAGTCATATATTTTTTGCAATAGCATATACAAAATCCAGCGAGACAATGTTAAGTTGAAAAGCACAGCTTGTTTGTATGATTATTGCATTGTTCTAGTCTGTATCTGGATGTAGTCCTAGATCTAATTAAGTGTGCTATTATTATTATGGTTTATTGCATTTCAAATGTCAAAAATTGACACAAGCAATAATGCTTGTATATTAATTTTGTATTGACTTTTGTTTTATCATCTAATAGGCTGATGATGGAACACAGAAGAATAATCAAACACCATTTGATACATGTATGAGATCAGAAAAAAGTAAGTAAAATATATGTTATTAAGATAAAGTATGTAATGCAAGCATATGTTATGTGAATTATAACAAAATAGCATATTTTAATTTGTACAATGTAACATTTTGATAGGTACATTGTATGAACACTCCAAGTTTTGATTGATTATTGTTGTTATTTTAACCTTGTCCATTTTATAATGCTTTTTTTAATTTCCTTGCAATTTTAAGCAATGTACGATGAATGTGATGGATGATTAAAAAATACTCAGATTGTCATTATCCAAACAACTATTTGAGAAGAAAAATATAGAAAAGGAGATTAACAAAATATTTTCATCATCGTCATCATCATCACGCATCTCAACGCCACATGATCCCATTGATCCATCAATTTCAACAGATGAATCAGAACATATTCCAGCATCATCAGCAACTTCTATATATATTTTTTTACTTCTCTCCCTCTCACACGTCTTTTTAGCAAGCATATTTCTACCAACGATAGATATACCCCCCTAAGCATTTACATATCAAGTGGCCCTGGTCAATTATCATCTCATCATCCCAAGAGGTCTCGGCTGAACCGATGTCTCTGTAACCCCAGCATACCCAATTATCATCTCAACCCAGAGGTCCGGGGTTCCGAATCCCACTTGAGGACAAAATTTTGGGAAGGGTCTTATTAGCATTTTTAGTGCTTTTGAATGATATATATGTGTTTCCCAATGCTTGCGGATATATATATATATATTTTTTTATACTTCTCTCTCTCACACACACGTCTTTTTAGCAAGCATATTTCTACCAACGATAGATATAGCTGAAGACAGGTTTTACAACCCTAAGCTTCCATTTAACTATATCAAGTGGCCCTGGCGGGACTCGAACTCATGACCCCAAGGTTGTGAGACCAGAATGATACCATCATCCCAAGCAGCGAGCTGTTAAAAGGTTACTCGGCTGAACCGATGTCTCTGTAACCCCCAGCATACATACTTGGTCAATTATCATCTCAACCCAGAGGTCCGGGGTTCGAATCCCACTCGAGGACGAAATTTTGGGAAGGGTCTTATTAGCATTTTTAGTGCTTTTGAATGATATATATGTGTTTCCCAGTGCTTGCGGATATATATATATATTTTTTTTTTTATACTTCTCTCTCTCACACACGTCTTTTTAGCAAGCATATTTCTACCAACGATAGATATAGCTGAAGACAGGTTTTTACAACCCTAAGCTTCCATTTAACTATATCAAGTGGCCCTGGCGGGACTCGAACTCACGACCCCAAGGTTGTGAGACCAGAATGATACCATCATCCCAAGCAGCGAGCTGTTAAAAGGTTACTCGGCTGAACCGATGTCTCTGTAACCCCCAGCATACATACTTGGTCAATTATCATCTCAACCCAGAGGTCCGGGGTTCGAATCCCACTTGAGGACGAAATTTTGGGAAGGGTCTTATTAGCATTTTTAGTGCTTTTGAATGATATATATGTGTTTCCCAATGCTTGCGGATATATATATATATATTTTTATACTTCTCTCTCTCTCTCTCACACGTCTTTTTTAGCAAGCATATTTTCTACCAACGATAGATATAGCTGAAGACAGGTTTTACAACCCTAAGCTTCCATTTAACTATATCAAGTGGCCTGGCGGGACTCGAACTCACGACCTCAAGGTTGTGAGACCAGAATGATACCAACCATGTCGTCGGTATTGATGTCTAATGGAGGATGGTGTGGCTTGAACGTGACGGTATCGTCGCATGAAGTGAACAGGCGAGGTCGCCGGGCTGGTGAAAGGTTGGGAGAGAGTGGGTGGCCTAACTGCTTTAGGCTTAGGTGTTTCGAAACCACTGTCAGCGGATGCTGAAGGTAGAAAAGTGACGCGGATGCGTCCCTGAATAGGAGATTTAGTAGGTGAAACTTTTCAAACTTGGAAACTTTGGGAGTAGAGTTTCTTTTCATAGTAGTTCAATCTTGAAGATGTCTCCACCATTATGCCATGCTGGGTTTGAAGGAAAGAGAAGTTGTTGTATTTATTCTATTTATTGACTGTCTTGTTACATCGAGTTCCAGTTTATATATCCCGTGCTCGTCTACCTCAATAGACTAGTAAGAGCGGGTTTAGGTCTAGTAGACTCATAGGCAGGAAGTCCCTGCCTTTTATATGAGCAAAAAGCGGGGCCTGATTAGTCTACCCTTACAATGTATAATGGTTGCGAAGATACAGCATTTATAAGATTTTTGGCGGCCATTTTGAATTTTTGATTATTTAAGGTTATCCAAACGTCAGTCACCTTGTGTCCCCTAAAAATATTGATCTACATATAAAACTCTATAATTCCACCAATTTTTATGCTTGTACTAAGAAGTGAACACCTACCCCTTATTTGGCCTTTAACCTCTAAGCTATATGGACTTTAGGACGAATGAATATTTCAGAATTAGATGATGGCAAGATAGGTGTTGAGTGCCAAGAACAAGAGATGCATTTATGGAGTGGATTCAACTCCCTTGTAACGGATGAAGATCTACCCGAGAGAATTGTGGGTTTCCTGCCGATATTACCACATCCTGTAATAGAGTACACCTCACTGATGAATTTTTCAAAATATTCTTGCACAACTTGACCAAGAAAAATATGGCTGTAATGTGTGATTAAGGTGTTTACCGGATTGCCAGAGAAATCCAATTACAAAACCCACAAGAATTCAAGAACATCATACTATGCATGGGCTTTTTCATCTAACCAAAATCTTGATGGCATGAACAGGAAAGTATATTGAAGGAAGCGGTGCTGAAACAATCTGGGTACAAAATGAAATACTTGGTGTCAATGTTGTGCATCATGCAAAAATCAAATAAAACAAATTACTCTGGTAGTCATATAGGTTAACAGGTGCATATCAGCCATATCAGATGCATATCATAACTAGTGTGTTTACATGGATTATTTTGAACAATAGTTATGTTCATCACTATAGGTGTCAAAGTAAATTCCATGATGTGTTATAAACTGTATTTGTCCACTTCTGTATACCAAGAAAGCATGTTCATATATATTATTTGCCTTTGTTTTATTGTATTCCTTGACCTCTTAAACATACATTTAGACACCAAAATCACTTACATAAGTGGAATAACAAGTGAGATATGAAGCTTTTTCTAAAATATCGGTCATTTTGGCGGCCATCTTGAAAAAATGAACATAGTGGATTGAGTTTCAGTTTTTTTTTATTATTTTTCTGTGTTTTATTATTTTCCTTGACCCTTGAAACATACATTTCGACACCAAAATCACTTACATAAATGTTATAATAAGCGAGATATGAAGCTTTTTGTGATAAATCGACCATTTTGGTGGCCATCTTGAAAAAATGGGTATTTTACCAGCTGCGAAGTGGCCACCCTTGATTTTTGTAATGCTGATATCATGTTCTAATAAAAAAAATAAAGTCAAATTCCGCGGACCTATAATTGCATACAGGACCTACCTCAGCTGTTGGACTAGTTAGGTGTTACTGTGTTGTTATTTTTGATTCGTGTCCTTTCTCTTATGGTGTGCTCGTATTTTGATTTTATTGGCTTTTTTCTTTATATTTATTTTTTAATTTTGATGATTTAATCTTCTTGTTGCGTTGCTTCAGCTCAGCTGCTGAAGCAAGCATTGTGTTTGGTTTGTTTGTAACTAACTATGTTTGTAACTATGTTTGTCTCTGGACAAAGCTAGCGGGCGTACCGATGAACCGATTTTGTTCACACTTTACACAACTATGAGGTTTGAGGCGACACCAAAGTGGTTCGATTTTGGGCAATCTGCCAATTAAACTGAGCTTTTTAGAAGCGTTTTTTATGACATTTTCAATAATATTCAATGCACTTAGCCTTCAAGAAAAAATCAATATTCCAAGCAACAGCAAAATTGATTATCGGATTTGAAACAGATATTGATTATCATCTTGTTATTCAGTACTATTGTATGGTAACACAAATATCTTTTTTTGCTGGATATATTGATTCTGATTCATTCTGATGTTTTCTCCTCAAATTCGTAAATTTCTTGATTTGTAAAGTATACATTATTTCAATATATAACTTAATTGCCCATAAGTCAACGTCGTTCTAGCGACGCAGTGTTCTTTTGATCTAGTTTCTTCTGTCTTTTTTTATCCTCTGTCTTCTTCTAATCTTCTATCTTCTGTGGATGTAACTTTGGCTGTGTTATTTTTGATTAGTTGGTTGAGTCTGCTATATCTTTTCTCTTCATATATATTTTAGTTGGTGATTTTAATCTTCTTGTTTTTACTCCTGTCTCCTATCTTCTTGTGGTCTTCTGTCTTCTATCTTCTTGTGGTCTTCTGTCTTATATCTTCTTAGTTGGGTCATTTCGGGCACTTTCGTGACCGCGGAGTGACAGAAAAGGTTTTATGATTGATTTCAGCTCTCAAACATATTTTAAGAGAATTAAGGGGATACCCCTTGCAAAAAATCCGGGAGAATGCATGAGAGGCCAAAATCCAAAATGGCCGCCTTCTTAATAGCGAAAATGTAACTTTTTTAATATTTGACCTACAATCATGTATAATGCATCATGTTTAAGGTTTTGGGGGTAAGAAAGTCATTTATGGTACTTTAAAAAGATTTGACCTCATCTTGACCTTCAAATCCAAGATGGCCGCTGTGAGTTTAAATAATCATAAGAATCTAACTTTGGACTTATAGATGGGTATTGTATATCAATTTTATAGTTTTATGGGGCACGAAAGTCATTTGTTATGTTGTTCTAATGATTTGATCTTAATTTGCCCTTCTAATAATAAGATGGCGATATCTATGAAACGGTAAATTTTACATAATAAAACATAAATTTTCTTGTTATGTGTGGCTTCAGTTAAAAAACGTTTTATGAAAATTGAGATGACAAGAATTCAACTATTTTTTAATGCATACAAGTTTTAAATATATCAACAAGCTAATATTGAAAACAAAAACATTTTTGTTTACAAACAATAACTATAGAAAACTTCATTATAAACCTCATCACTGTCAGTTTCTCTTTCACCGTCAATGCTGTCATCGACTGAAATTGTCAGGCATAACTATAGAAGTCTTTGTTTTTAAACCTCATCAATGTCAGTTTCATTTTTCACCATCAGTGCTATCATTTTCAAAATCAATTTCATCAAAGTTATCTTCACCATCACAATCAACATTGACAACATATCGACTGAAGTTGTCAGGCAAAACACGCCTTGAATAAAGCACTGGATGGCACTTTTCCGTTTATGGCTTCCCATCCATGTCCAACCGTGAAGGGTGAAAAAAGCATATTATATTTTTTGGGCAGAACGTGATATTTCAAAAGCACAAACAACTGTCAGCAACTATACATAGCGGCCATCTTGGATTTGAAGGTCAAGATGAGGTCAAATCTTTTTTAAAGTACCATAAATGACTTTCTTACCCCCCAAAACCTTAAACATGATGTTTTATACATGATAGTAGGTCAAATATTAAAAAAGTTGCATTTTCGCTATTACGACGGCGGCCATTTTGGATTTTGGCCTCTCATGCGTTCTCCCCAGATTTTTGCGAGGGGTATCCCCGCTCAATTCTCTTAAAATATGTTTGAGAGCTGAAATCAATCATAAAACCTTTTCTGTCACTCCGCGGTCACGAAAGTGCCCGAAATGACCCAACTATCTGTATTGAGATGTTTTAAAATTCGCTTTTGCTTGTTGAAAAGTTGGCTGGAGCCGCACATCTGGCTTCAATCAACGACTTATCTTCACCAGTGATAAGATACAAATTGTCAGGAGCTTGTTAAGTGTTTATTCTTAAGTTGTTTGTAGCAGCAGACTGCCGTCCTGTCGCTCGTCTTGCGCTTATCTATCTGTCCTAGACTTGCTCAGTCTTCGTTAGCTGGGCACCTGACGGTGCCTGGAGAGTCTGCCCTTTGGGACTGTACAATTGGCATCTGCAATTTAAGGCTAAGAAAAACTTGATTTTTGTTGTATACAACTTGAATTTTAATTAGCTACTAATATTTATACTCTGTCAGTGTTGCTAGTCAGGTCATGGATCAAGAAAACACAAGTTTTTTTTCATTCGACTACTAGGTCCTAATATGAATAGGCAATGCCTAAGACAGGCGCAGCATGTTTATCATCTAGGGATTAGAAAAGAGTAAAACTAAATTTGTATACATGTGTATTTATATGGTAGAACAAAATAATTAATCAAAAAATTTGGGGTATTTTTTATTACAAAATGTATGGTCTCTTCTACTTGTTGGTAAAATATGGTAAGTCCATAAAAATCATAATATTATAAGAAATATTCAAAATCAACATACAATGCTGCTGTGTACATTTAGACAAAATAAAATATGATTGTGACTTATTTGATGGACTAGTTCATGCTAAAAAGCAAAAAACAAAATTGTAAGTATTACAGCACGTTGGCAAATCAGTGAATGCCTAATTGCTTATATCAATTCTGCCACTTTATATGACCTAATCTTTCAAATTACTGTTCTCTTAATGAAAATCATGTACATGTATGACACACTGAATAGTGCTACTTAAGATAACATATCATTTTAATCGTTTTAAAAAATTAAAAGCATGTGTGATGTCTTTTTTGTGCAGACAACAACTTTATTCCACTAATTTTTGGCTTGTAACATTTTTTTCCTTCAGACAATTATTTTGTAAATTTTTAGTTTGTTGGTGGAAATCGTATTGAATTACAATCGTCAGACCCGAAAATTTGGCATTTCTTTAATTTTACAACATTTAATCTTTATCATCACTAAGCAATAAATATAGTAATGTCGTTGTTGTGATATATGTATTTTATTCTGCATTTGTTCGTGGCCAAATCTAACTTCATGGGAGAATTTAATTCGATGTTTGCATACTTTGAACGCTATAATTTCACTTAATTAATAATAAAAGCAACATACTGCGTTTTACCCGAAATCAGTGTACACCAGCACGATAAAGTTCATCGACATAAAAAAAAAAATATATTGTTACCTGTACCTGCCGGTTGCACTTAAAAGGTTCTATTATTCTAAGTATTGATGCTGATTCTTATTATCACACTTTGAGACCATAATATTCTACATATTTTAAGAAATCTATCGAATACTCCCCTGATCAAGACGACAATAATGCTCTTTATTATCGCCCTGTCAACTCTCTGCGTGTCGAAAGCTCTGTTACTAATCTGCAACAACAATGCGTGATTGATTAAGGCTGATTCTCTGAAAAAGCATACATATGCATAAATTATGATAATGAGCTTGTGTAGCGCTACTCTTAATCGCATCGCAGTATGATCGGTGTTGCCATGTTTCGTTGAGTAATAAGGCTAATCATTGATTACTTTTGTAATACGTCATCATTTCTCGTGTAAGCCCGATTTCGGTGACGAAAAGCACCTCGCTATGGCGGATGTTACAAATTTTCTTCGGTATATTTTACATTTTTCTTAAATTACATCGTTATTTAAACGTGTTAGTGTTTAATCGTGTCGGATAAATTTTATTCGTTCAATTAGGTAGCAATAGCATTCTTTTACAAGCCGTTTTTTCTGCGATAATCGTGTTTTTGCACATTTCTTGTGATGTGTCAAGTGAATCTTTAATGAAATTGTTAAATGTAATAAACTCGGCGAAGCCGAGATAGCGGTGCCGTAGGCGCCGCGGGGGGTGGGTGCGGGAGGGGGGACACCCCCCTTCTGCGCGTGGGGGCGAGGGGGATCTCCCCCCGAAAATTTTTGAAAATTTGATGCATTTTTCTGCAATCTAGACTAGAGCTACTATTTGGCAAAGACAGATATCTACATAGTGTTTCGCGATATTCATTCAAATATTACCTATCTATGCCATAAGATAATACTTATTATATATCTGGATTGTACATCATATAATGGAATCATAATATTAATGAATGTGTGATATCTGTATCCTTTTAATGCCACAATTAAATAGAAAATATTAGAATTCTGGTATGAAAAGCTTTAGCACGTGCGTTGAAATATTAGACCCACAAAAAGAAGTGGTGTATCCAAAACTTGACTGAAACCCCCCTCGCTCGAAATGGAATATCGGTGACAAAATATACATCATCCCTTACTTATATTTTCGTAAGATAAATATTACTTATGAGTCATAAATATTATATGATCTATGGTGAACGTAGATCAGTAGGATTATGGATATATTTGTCTAGAAATTTGGTTATGGCTTATGAAGTTTCTTTCACCTTATGGAAAATGTCCTCTACATATTATTCTATCCTATGTGATCAGTGAAAAGTTTAGTGCTAACATGGAAGGATATCTGTAAAATAATGAATTGCGAATGATAGTGAACATTAATGGGAATATTGATGTGTTTTTATGTGATTGTATAGTATAGTGGCGGTATACTGTGGCGAGATTACAAGCAGCAGCAACAGCAGTCAGGCCAAGGCAAGTTAATGCATCAACTTGTTAATGCATCAGCATAATTAACCCGCATGTTAAGATCGTGTGTAGACATTGTATGGTTTCTGATAGCAGAATTAGCAAAACAAAAATTCATAGAGGAGTCATAGAATCATAGTGGAGAGAGGTCATAGTGAGGTCATAGTAGATCCTAGAAATAATGAAAAAACACGGAAAACATACTAGTGGGAAAAGGAGGAGGGTGTCAGGACAGAATGATGATGAATACACAGACGAGACCATTGCAGAAGCAGTAATGGAGTATCTGCAAAACAACAAAGATATTATTGTGAAGGTTGTGATGGATTCTGATGTGGTGAGAAATTATGAAGAGGCATTAAATAACATGCATAAAGAGATAGACAGTCTCAAAGAGCAAAATGAAGAGTTAAAGCATAGATTAGCTTTATCTGATGGCAGATTGATGAGAGCCGAAAAGGAAATGGATACAGTGAAAGAGAAAGTGATTGAAATTACGGCAAGGTCCATGCAAAACAATGTGATATTTAAGAACATTCCAGAGAGTGTAAAAGAAACAAATACACTTCTTGAACAGAAAGTAGTGGCTTTCCTGAAAGATGAAATGAAGCTCAATGAAACAGATATGAAAAGTGTAGAAATTGAGAAAATACACAGAGTAGGTGCGAAAAGGAATGGAAAAAATAAACAATTCACTAGGAATGTAATCGCCCGTTTCAACTCTAAAGGAAAAGACATAATATTTCAAAATATAAGAAATGTCAATAGAGACTGTCCGATCAAGATTAATCAGCAGTTTCCACAGGAAGTACACACTAGACGAGACAAGCTCTGGGATGAATTCAAAGCAGCCAAGGATGCAGGCCAAAAACCCCGTTGGATAGTGGACAAGCTACAAATCGGTGAAAG
>JAGTTF010005457.1:0-11536 GCA_019095985.1 Streblospio benedicti | reverse complement strand
GAAATTAAGTTCAACTGCATGGGAGGGATTTTAACAATCAATAAATGGGATGAAAAAAAACAACCATGTTTTGGGGGTTTTGTTTCTACATGTCTCATTAATACAAAACAAACTGATAACAGTTTGCGGTGCAAGTAGTGTATTTGTGCTCTTTATGAAAACTTGGCCGATTTATTACTTTCTGCTGAGTAAAAGTACAAATGCATTATCATTATATTTCACCAAACATTTTGTATTTGTGACACAATCACAAATCCTTATCTACTGACACCCTAAAAAAATAGTACATTTGCCTATTCAAAACTAATTTCTTAAAAAAGTGACATGTTTTTACAATTCATTAAAATGTACATGGGACTTTGTACTTATTTTAGACCCCCATACTTAGGACCCTACATACATTGTATACATGTAATGCTCATATTGAATCATGCCCATATGTGGAATATTTTCCCTTCTAAACTATTCCTCAAGGGTCCATCTAAAACATTTTGTATGAGTTGAATCTGTTTCATTTTTCACATGTGCACTTCACACTTAAATTTTAAATATCGACACCCCTCATATGGTATATATATATATATATGTATATAAAAATATACACATACTACTAGCCTATGCCTTTGATACATTATTTTAATTAAAGAAGGATTTTTTTATTTTATACTTTGTTGCTATAAGCAATAGTGCATGCACAGATATCATCGAAACAGTGCCTATATTATATATATTTATACATATCCATCTTTTTATTATTATCATATTTTATATTATAATATATATATTCCACTTATATTATCACTTCTAGTTCTTATAGTGCTCAACAAAATATATATTTTGGAGCATTAATATAGTCTATTTTTATTATTGAAGACACATATCACATACTTCTACAAATTTGTTTCATGCATACATATGGTATGCAATCATCAGGAAGTTATGCATTATGCATTGAATAGAGTACTATCACATGCCAAACAACGGCATGCACGCTATTGATTTTCTCATGTTCTTGGAAATGAGTGAGTTCTGGGAATTCGTATACTATAGTACCAAGCACCATAGTGCAGATATCAAAAGACATGTACTATATTACCTATGTACATTAGAAAACTTTTTTTATTATATATAACAACAAAATGGCTACTTTGAACAAAAGATCTGAATTAATAAGCACATGCAGGCATAAGAACAAATTCCTTCTAAAGTACATAGTGTAATAACTTCAAAATTAATTGCTAAGCATAAAACCAAATATTGCAAACTAGAAACTGTGTAACATGGTATAGTGTATGTTGATTGTTTAATGTCTACTATCACATTTAATGAATAATTGAATGGCTACATGCATTTATGACATATATATCCACATATATATATCCACATATATATATATGTGTGTGTGTGTGTGCATTTTAATGATGTATAATCTATTTCATTAATCTTCATAGTTTGTTCTTTTTATGTCTTATTAAAAATACTTTTATGTTTCTGGATTTCAGGAAGTGCCAAGTTTTTCAATAAAACGGAAGAAATCATACTCAAGAAAGAAAAGCGTGAGATTGTGACAACTGTTCGCAGCGAAGTGGGCCTGCATATTGAGAGATATTTGGCTAATGCAGCCACACGAATAAAAAGAACATTGAAGCAGTAGAGATTCATATTATTTTCTAAAATTGATTGATCTTGGTGATACGGCCAAATGTGATCATTGTATATATTGGATAAACAACGAAAGTAATAAAATGTATAAAAGTATAATGTATTGCACTTTTTTATTCATTACCTAAAAATGATGACATTGTCCATCATTAAAAGAAATAAAAATAAAATAACAATAAATTAAATAATAATAATAAAAAAAAAAAAAATGCCCTAGTGACCTATTTGTGACATCACAGCGAGGTCACGTTGTGATGTATTTGTGACGTCACAGTGTGACGTCACAGTGACGTCTTTGTGAGGTTACAGATTGACGTCACCGTGACGTCACACTGTGACGTCTCTGTGATCTCACGTGTGACGTCACTGTGACGTCTCTGTGACGTCACACTCACGATGTAGTAAGGGAGCTGTGTAAAATGCTAACTAGTGATGATTTTGTAGGTTGTGCTGAAACTATGGGAATAAATCCAGCTGTAATATCTGGTGCAGTTTCAGTATGTGAAGCACCTGCAGTGGACTGGGAGACCGAGCAGAACAAAGATGAAGATGTTGTAAAGGTGAAACGAATGGTTTTGGATGGCCAGGTGATAACTGAGAAGCAACGTAAACAAGAACCTCCCGGAGTTATGAGGCTACTGTCTCATTTCAAACAGTTTGTCATCAGAAACAACGTGTTGTACCGCCAGAGCACTGGAGTTGATGGTGGAGAGAAGTTTAGGTTAGTGGTGCCAAAACACATGCAGGATATCTTGCTGACCTATACACATGATAAGTTAGGCCATCTGGGACGTGATAAGACCTTGAGTGTGGCTCAAGATCGTTACTTCTGGGTGGGCCTTGCAAAATCTGTGGATGACAAGATAAAAAATTGCAGAAGATGCATCTGCACAAAGTCACCAAATCTGCCTTCAAGGGCACCACTGGTAAGTATAAAAACCTCACAGCCATTTGAACTGGTTTGTATGGATTTCCTGTCACTTGAGGAATCAAGGGGAGGGTTCAAATATGTTCTCGTTATAACCGATCATTTCACCAAATTCAGTTGGGCATTTCCAACACGTAATCAAGAGGCCAAAACTGTGGCAAAAATACTATTTAATGAGGTTGTCTTGAAGTATGGTGTTATGCAGCGTATACATAGTGATCAAGGTGGGAGCTTTGAAGCAAAAGTGATCTACCACCTGTGTGATTTTTTAGGTGTGAAGAAGTCGCGGACAAGTCCCTACCACCCAGCCGGAAACGGGATTACAGAGAGATTCAATCGTACCTTGATAAGTATGCTGAGGTCTTTGGATCTCGATAAAAAAGCCAGATTGGAAGGACCAACTTTCGTCTCTTGTCTTTGCATTTAATTGTTGCAGGCATGACAGCACCGGCTACAGTCCATTCTACTTGTTATTTGGGAGGACCCCAAACTTGGCGTTAGATGTGTTTTTGGGAACCCCATTGGAAAAAGCAAGTGGTAAATCCTGTTGATGTCATTAAGCAAAATTTAGACAAGGCATTGAAGACAGCCAGAGAGTTTACCCGTAAAGCCCAAAGGAAGCAGAGTAAAAGGGTTCGATAAGAAAGTAAGAGGTAACTGTGTAAATGTTGGAGACTTCGTACTGGTACAAAATGTAGGCATTAAAGGTTATGCTGAGTGGTCAAACAAGTATGCTTGTAAAGAAGCATTATGATGTGTTCTGTGCATTCTGAAAGTGTCTTTCATTTAAACATCGTATCAAAGTATGTAAAACAATTTAAATACCACGCAATAAGAGGCCGGTATATACTCAACAAAACACGTGAACGTGCGAAATGTCAACAGAATGATTTTCGTCAGACGTAACTCGCATGGTGCACGTAAGAAGCTGCCTATCTCTCCCATGTTAAATGAGACGTCTGTCGTTAGAAATGCACGGCACGTCTGGATAAAATCATTCGATTATGCAACATCACGTGACTCCGTGTTTTATTTGACGAGACAGCATGGTATTTTTAAAGGTGGAATAGTATTAAATGCGGAGAATGTGAATATTATTTTCATCACACTTGCAATGGATAAGGCATCGTCTATTGATACTGAATTTTTACAAAACAAATATGATTTTGACTGAGCAATATCTTTAAGGGAAAACACAAGTTAGCGGACAGGTGGTGTTCTGAGCTTTACCTGGTCATTGGAAAACCTAATGAGGATATTCCTGTTTTTCGCGTTAGGCCAGAGAATGGTGGGAATGATAGGGTGCTACATAGAATATGCTGCTGCCACTGGCCCTACCATGGATGAATGAAGAGTCCGATATTGATGATGTGAACAGTGATGAAACCTCTACCGAAGACTATGAAAATGAAGGAGAGAATGAGCACTATGTCACAGAAGTGCTACCTAAGGTAGAGTGTGTGAAAATTAACGTGTGTGATAATGATATTGGGAATAGCAATGACCTCGATGTCGGTGTGATTGGTAATGATTTAGGTGCACAGAATAATGATGTGGTTGACAATGATCAAAATATTGATGTTTCTAATACTAGTCTTGATAATGGTGATAATAATGGAAATGTTGATATGCAAACTTCTAATTCTGATGACCAAATAATTTCAGATTCGCAACAGGATGATGGTCAGTCAACTCTCCGTAGGTCCACTAGGATAAGAGGACCTCCAGTTCGCTATGGCGATTTTTATTGTCATGCCAATTCAGTTCAGACTTTGGACTGGAAACTTAAAGTGAATGCACTGATTGATATTTTACAATATTTTCCTTTACAGCATGTAGAAACTTTGATTGCAATAATTTTTTATAATCACTAACGGTGTGAAATAGGTCATTATTTAGTATATATTGATTGCATTATGTCAAATGCCTATATTGATTGATTGGTTATTCCACTTTGATTGTGCGAACTCACGCTGGAAGGCTCACGCTGGAAGGCTACGTACACCGCTCGCCTAAGCGTAACGCTACCGTATAGTCTAGCCAACGCTATATAGGTGGGGCCGCATCGTTGCCAGCTCAGTTGCAGAATAAACTATTACCTGCTCACCGACTTATTCTGAGTACTTCAATGGTAGAGATAGTCAAAGATTGAATCTGCCTTTCACCAATTCTCAGTCTGTTGCAGATTACGCCTCGCCGAGCAGTCGTCGCCGCTTCACCGTCGCCGCCCGCAAACGCCATCGCCTTCACCTCAGCTACATCACCTCAGCTACCGTGTTCGCTACCGTGTTTCGTGGACTCAGCAACTCGCGTCGACCAACGCATCGCGACCGCTCCCAGAGGAATATCCACCACACTTCAACGCCCCCAGCTGCGCCACCCTGCTTCGTTATTGACGCCACTGTTCTCCCCTGGGATAGCTACCTAGTGCGTCGACGAGCTGCCCACGCATACGGCCAACATATGGATACCACAACTAGTGCTACCAACCAACTAGCAGTTGCGTGCGCGGTCTGTAAAGAGCTGCTCCTGTTCTCAAACAGTGATCAAATCCGCACCTTTTTACACGATCCCGTGTGCTCTGACGACTGTGGTGAGCGGGACGACGTCGATAACTATCTGCCTCCCGTCAGCTTCCCGGGGTCCTGCAAAGTCTGCAACGCGCTCATCGATTTCCCCACGTCCGCGGCGTTGCGTCAGTTCAAAGAGCGTCCCATCTGTTCAGACGAGTGCGCCTTTCTAGACCACAAACAACTTCCGTACGTGGGCCCGGACCCCAATCAACCGCAGCGCAGGCACGAGACCATCAACCACACTCGGCGTAATCTGCATCGACACCCACAGCACTCAACCAAAATCACCGATTTTGTTGCGGCGTGCATTTCCTGTGAAAAACAGTTGTTTTTCGGTTCTAGACAGGAATTGAACCGTTTCAAGGTAGTGCCGCTGTGCTCATCGGAGTGTTATTTTTGGGACCAAGAGTGGAAACAAAATACCCCCCACATATCTCTGGAATACGTCCCCCACTTCCCTCAGCCGAATACCAACTGCTAATAACCACACCTCAACCATAGCACGCTCAGCGTCTAGTTGAGTGCTAACTGACCGTCTAACACCTCATTTCCTTGCGACAACAACAATATCAACCCTCAGCCATGGATTCCGAACCGGAAATCTACAAAAACAATTCGGACACATGCGGCAGCCTCGACACAACTGTGCCCCACGCCCGCTCGAACGATGATATTGCCCTGCATAGGCACACAATCACCACGAGCCGGCCAGAGGCAGGTGGTTACAATAGGAACCTGCACACAACACCAGTACAGCGCGCGTCATCGGCGTCCCAGATGCCAGCCACCAGGGCAGGCCAGTCGGCGACTTCTACGCCGAATCCGACAACGACAACACCCACCTCCCAAACGCTGACTATCACCAGCGCTAAAGATGCAACACAACGGGACATCTCTCAGATCCAACCTTCATTGCCATGCGCCGGCGACCCCGCCACCATTCCCGCCGAGTCAACGCCACGGGACCCCAACGATGACGGTACGCCCGCAGGTCCAAGCAACACGGCCCTCACCAGCGACCCAGACACGGCTGCGCCCATGCCAGACAAAGCGCACCCAGGACCAGGTGGTCTTCGTCACAGCCGACTGCACCAGAGTTTGCTGGACCAGTTCCCGGCCGCGAGCATCAAAGACCAGCTGCCGCTGACCGCAACTAATAGCCCCATTAGTGTCATCAATGCTGCCGACCGCATCGACATCGAGTCATCTGGCGATCTCCCGCCTGGTCAGCGCACGCCACCTTCACCCGACAGACGCCATCGGCAGTACATTCCAATGAGCGATAATGACCTCAACAGGCGCAGCTCGTCTGACACGCTCACGCCCGACATATTCGACACACACCACGAGCATGAATGGAATTCCGACGACCGCCTGCAATCGTTTGGGAATGATCGACTTCCCCGCTATGAATTCTACGACCGCCACCAGCTGCCACCTTTATCTCAAACCGAACGTAATGATATCATGATGAATGCCATAGAGGGTCTGCAAAAACATTACGGCTCTCTTGTGGACAGACTGGCGAAACAGCCTCACTCAACAAACACTACGCCCGATCGCTCACGTTCTCTCTATCCCAAACGTCGGCCCAAGCCCATCACACCTACAGATGTGTCAGACATGGTAAATCATATGTTGGACACCTTCACCACCGCCAAAAAGCAGCTGCTTACCACTCTCCACGCTGATTTCAAACGGGTCATGGTACAAACCACATCGCAGCTGACCGCCGATTTCCTCACTCACCTCGACCAAATCACAACACGCACCAATAAATTGGACCACAGCTGGGCACACTTCCGACAAATGCAGGCAGCCGCTGATAAACGCGCCGATCAACAGATTCTGTACCTCAAAGAGGATCAGAAAGAAAATGCCAAGCATATTACACTGTTACAGCAAGAAAATGCGGCCATCATCCACGACATGCGTACCATGCACGATCACCACACAGATAAAATAAAGAAATACGTCAAGGAATTAGTATATGACACAGAGAAAAATTTGACAGAGCGCTAGGAGCAAGCAATACGCCAACTATGCCACGACCTCGATGGACAAGCCCGGACTCCGCCCACCCAACCTCAAGCTCCCCAATCATACGGTACAGTCCAAGATGGCGTATACACGCCGACTCGGCACACGAACGCCACCGATTCATGCGACACCCACTCAAACTCACTCAGTCAGTGATGCGCGCTACTGCCACGTGCCGACAGCTGGAACCAATCAATCAACACAACACGCAGCGGGCGCCCACTACATCCACCAGCCAACATCTGGCATAGATCATCTCCATCATGGAACACCGAACACTAATCACCCCCCCGGTGCACACCGCGGCCGACCCAGCATATGCACTCGCTGGTAAACTAGCGGATTTAATAGAAAAGATGGCAGAGAGGCCACAATCTACGCGACGGTATGCTCCGAAAATAAGCGCCCCTACCTTTAATGGCGCTCAAGACTCAAGCTTCGAAACGTGGCGGTCCAGCCTAGAAGATACCTTCACGTATCTACAATGGCCGGCGGACGACCCACAACGCCTGGCTCTGCTCCCCACGGTATTGCAAGACTATGCAAAAGTGCATTATAACAGCATGCCACTGGCCGACAAGGCCACCTACGACATAGCAATGACAAACCTTGCTAAAGCTTTCTCCATCGCTCATCAGTCTCCTACAACCAGGGCAGCGCGCCTCCAACGCCAACAAGGCGCCACAGAATCCGTGTGCGATTTCAACTTAGAAATAACGCGCCGATTGCAAGAATGTAACATCACTGATAACGACCGACAACTGGACATTTATATCCAAAACCTCCGCGACGAAATCTCCCAACGAGTACTTCTCATGTTACCTACAACACTACGTCAAGCCCAAATCTGCGCAGAAACAGTCGAGCACAGCTTGGCGATCACTAATAAGCCCCCAGTGCTGGCTATCAATCAACCTCCTCCCCAGGATAGACGGGACGTTGGCAATTACAGATCAAACAGCCGAGGCTACCAAGGCTTTAACAATCGCTCTCGTTATGACAATCATAACCAACGTAACTACCGCAGCCAATCACGAGACAGACGAGCCGACTCACAGCAATCACGGGAACGCAGGCAAAGAAGCTCATCCTACAATAACCGCCGAGGATCGAGCCGAGATAGATACAATTCGCGCTCCAGGCAACGTAGCAGCAGCGACCAGCAAAGTGGGCAATACTCACGGTCACCTTCATATAACAGAAACAGATACGATAGGTCACCCACACCCCATATCAATGCCATCCACGACGAAGACCATATCACAAAAAACTAGAGTACGTACCAGGATCAATACTGCCCTTATCTTACGCCACAGACACTTCTGAAACAATAGTCTCCACTACAATATACAATAGTAACCTGGTACGTATTAAAACGCCATCATTAAAAGAATCAACTGCTCTACTCGATACTGGCAGCTCCATTAATTGTATCAGCTTAGCGTCCCTCAATAAACTGTATCCTAACATTACTAAACTCATCCCGTCTTCACGGTCATTCACAATGGCCTCAGCCTCCACGCTCGCGACCATCGGCAAAACACGTTTATCGTTTTACCTGACCGATGTTTTAGTTACAGCCTTGTTTTATGTGTTCAAAACTGCTAACTTCAACTTTATTCTTGGCGTCCCATTCATAAAATCCAATAACATCCTCATGAACTTAGCCAATAATACTATACATATGCCAACGCCAGTCTGCGATGTTTTCACTAACGAAAACCTCGAACTGACGCCTCAATCTACAGCAATCATCGCAGGTCGCCTACCATCCAATATGATTCTCCAATCTGGCCTTCAAGGCACGATTGAAAACTCTACAATACAAGACGGCGTCCACGTCATCTCCACCGCGTCTACCACACAAGCTTCACAAGTCCCAGTGATGATATGCAACAATACAAAACAACCCATCAACATCCCTAAAGGTACTTCCATCGCCACCTTTACACCCATGGAAGAAGAGGACATCACGGACGAACCACTACCCGACACAACACTGAAACCCCAGCATCAAGAAGAGACGCCCACGTTCAACCTCGATAACCTCTCCGCTGACCCGTCCTACCAGCAGCAAGTCTTAGAAGTCTTAAATGGACACACCGCGGCCTTCATGACCAAAAATGGCAAACTTGGTGAATGCAAACACTCACCTCTCAAGATCACACTCAAACCAAATGCGGAACCCAAGCATTTCTCCCAATATCGCTACCACCCGGAAGTACGCAAACGGATGGCAGAAAAGATTAAAGAAATGCTTGATCAAGGCATAATCGAGGTGTCTTCTCACATCAAATGGGTAAGCCCCCTCGTCTCTGTCCGGAAGGGGGTGAAAAAGAGTCGTAAACACCTCCAATCACCGGATGATACGTACGAGATACGTCCCATCGTTGATCTTCGCGGCCTTAATGGAAATTGCGTTTGGGGCCGATGGCTCATTACCAGTGTGCAAACGGTCATAGACACCATTGCCGAACGTAAAGCAGTCATTTTCAGTACGCTGGATTTGAAACAGGGATATTTTCAGATACCCCTCCACAAAGACAGCCAACCGCTCTGTGGGTTCCACTTCGACAACAAAGCATTCGTGTTCAAAAGATGCCCACAAGGTCTCTGCTCAGCGCCCTCTCATTTCTCCAAGGTCATGGCCACGGTCCTCCGTGACCACATCGGCAAATGTGCGACGGCATATTTAGACGATATTCTTGTATTTTCGCCCAACAAGCAGCAACACCTTGAAGACCTACACAACGTCCTCGCCTCTATTGAAGAATCAGGTCTCAAACTAGCCACATCAAAATGTACGTTCGGAGCAACTTCATGCGACTTCCTGGGACATACCATAACATCTGATGGAATAAAACCTTCAAAAGCACATACAGATGCAATGACGACATTCCCGGTTCCCGCTAAGCCCAGGGAACTAAAGAGCTTGCTTGGCATCTGCGGATATTTCTCCAACTACATATCAAAAAAAGGAGACAAAGTAAACCCCCTCCTCCGCCTCCGAAAAAAGGGGTCAAATGGGAATGGACACCAGCCTGCTCCGAAAGTTTCGAATCGCTTAAACACACGTTAGCGTCCAGACCATTGCTCCACTATGCAGACCACAACAAAAGATTCTACCTTTTTACCGACGCAAGTTTTTCGGCCGTAAGCGGAGCACTTATGCAACAAGACAGCAAGGGCACCTTAGTACCGATTGCCTACTGTGGACGTTCACTAACAGAACCAGAACGTAAACGCGACATCCTGGAACTCGAATTATTGGCAGTCTGCTATTCCCTTGCGCAATTTGACTATTACCTCAGTTACAACAAATTCACGCTTTATGTGGACAATAACTCCCTCACCAAGATTCTGGCCAACGAGAAGAAACTTACGCCAAAGCTTGCTAGATGGGTGCTTTATATCAGCGGATATGATTACGAAATACATCACATTAAAGGCACAAACAACGTATTGGCAGACGGATTGAGTCGCCGGAGTTACAACATTACGCACACAGCGGTGGACGACAAACTAGACACATTTCCCCTGCATCCCACGGATATAGCCGCCATCACCCGCTCAGCGTCGAGGACTGAAAACACACAAGTCCACCACGACCTCGACGACCCACAAGCAAAACTTCAATCATCAACACAGACTTGCAAGTCACACAGCGCCCAAATTGATTAAGCGAGTAACATTTCACAATGACACCCCAACAACAACCCACATAACGTAACACCCAATTCCCCAGACGGCCTCATTCCACAAGACTTTCAACTAGCACAGCAACGCGATGAATATTGCAAAAGACCTCATAACCTACCTCAAAACTCGCAGGCTACCACCTACATCCAAAACGACGCCGCCGCGTGTGCGACAAAGCAAACTCTCACTGCCTCCTGGGCACACCTGAATTACTTTACAAAATATTTTCGGCAGACCACCAGTCCATATTATTTCTACCTGACATTCCAGTCGACTCGCGTAAGTCATGGAATTGCCATGATTCAAAGGTTACTCACTCATGACACGAACCTGCTGGCCGAAAAATCAACCTGGACTGGCAGAATGATTTGACCTTACAATTAGGCGAAGATACAATCATAATCGCCATGCCAACTACATTTCATATATCAATTAGAAATGCGGCTGTTCTCAAAATCATGAACGATGTTAATTATTACGGATGCTTACTCATTAAAAGGCACAATCAAAATTACTACAGTAACATCAGAAATGAAGACGCAACAGCTCACGACATGTAATTTATTTCTACAACAAAGTACCACTAATAGCATTCATATTCATCAACACCACCACCACAACGTTAAAATTCATA
>JAGTTF010005456.1:19113-30608 GCA_019095985.1 Streblospio benedicti | reverse complement strand
GTCGCCATTGTTTTAGAAAAGTCGCACATCCCGCCATACAATGTTGTGCAAACGTAGTGCAACTTATTGCGACTACGCAGGTTAGCAGTTTTTGATCAAATCCAATACTCAGATGGGAAGATGATTTGGTCGCAACATTACGAGTGGTTGTGCAACGGTGTATGTCCAATTGCTAGGTCGCACGACAATATCAGATATAAAAGTGACATACTTCATTTGTTCACAACACTTTTATTCATGAAGCTCAAGATGCCAGCGAAAAAGAATACAAACAATATCAAGAACAAGGCCAAATGTGGAACTAAAGCAGCAAGGAAGTCGTTGAATGTGAAAGTAGATAATGCAAATATCCCATCAGTGCAGGAAAATATGATGAATGGATAAAACGGTCGCAACACACACTCAGGGACATACGATCGTTGAGCAATAGTCTCATGGTCGCACGAGCATATACAACATTGTGCAATGCACGTACCAATGGTCGGGCGAGCAAAGCATAAAAAAAACAACAGATGCACCACACCAAACTGAATTTTGTGCATGTCCGAAATTCTCTTGCAATCCTAATCTCACCTGCAACGGAAGCTTACCACACGTGCGACTTGTGCGATTTGTTTGTGCAACATATGCGAACGTGATCGCCAAGTGGTCGTTGACTGCAATTGACCTTAATTAGTAGCAGGGATCTACGCTTATTTGACATAACCAGTTTGCATGGTTCAATGACAAAAACACAGCATATTATCACCTATACGACTCCTACTATTCAGAATAATGTTACACATATGGAACGAAAGACAGCCATATCCACCAACATCATCTTCATTACATATTTCGAAAGTGAAAATCATGTCACGTGGAATTGCATGGAAAAAGAAAAGTGCAAATTTCCCTGGATGAAAATGTGCATTGGCATGGACTATTCTATTAATGGCACATAAATTAGCTAATTATCGTGTGTGTTCTGTATGAAAAATAGACAGGAGTATGACTAATTCTCCTTTGTTGCTACATGAGAGAGACGTCTTTTGAAAAACTTTCCAGGCCTATCTCTCAAAATGCACACACGTTTTTCTTAATTCTTATGAGTTCATAAGATTTTAAGGTGACTCAATTTTTAGTTTTCAGTTGGACAAATGTCCATTTTTCAGAAATCATACCTAGGGAGGCAATGGAAAATCTATTGATTGTGGGCAATTGTCTCTCCTAGCATTAATCTTAGCCTCACCCCGTTCTGCAAGGTCAATCAATTCTACCATATTCTCATATTCCTTATCTGAATCTAACACCTCGCATTGAATTTATGGATTTAAACCATCAAAATAGTGTACAACTTTCATGGAATCAGAAACATTATAGCGTTGGAAATGATCTAACATCCTTGCACTGTACTCACGGACCATTTGATCAACTTTTCTCAATAACTACTTCTCAACCAACTTTTCAGACCAAACACATTTTCCATCATTTCAATGATAGCCTCATAACCTTTACCATCGGTAGGGAGCATGCAGTATCTAGCGTAAGCATAGTCTTTAAACACTGTCCCTAAAACTGCAGCCTTCATTGGACTATTGTTGGCCCAGTTTAAACACTGAACAGCATTTTCTAACTGTCTACGCCAGTCTTCAAAACTTTCAGACTGCTTCCATAGAATACAGGTAACTCGATGGATTGGGATGCGATATGAGCAGAATCAGACGGAGACCTAATTAGATGATTGATGGCCATACAGAGGTTTTCTACATATTTTGTTGTCAGTGGAGATGGTGGGTTAGGTTCAATTCAGTTTGATCTGAGTTTTTTCTAGATAATAAAACCTGGCATTGGTGGTGTTTCATGTGTTCTTAGACGCAAGACAAGATGTTTAGCATTGGTAGGAACTTTTACTAATGATCATCTAAAATGAACTAACACAGTATACAAGGTTTACACACATATATAGTACTTATAATATAGGTGTTTTATAGTCAGCAACTATTACACGTTACATCTCCTTCATTTTAAAAAACAAGCACCATAATATTGTGATAATGTAGTTAAGTTACATATATACATATTTACACACCAATTATAAAATATATCAGTCTTTCTGATTGCTTAAACGTTCTTGATCATAACGTTCTGGCATTATCCCTTTCCTTCCTGAACGTGTTACTGTGTGTGCCTCTGACGGCAGTGTTTGTTTTCAAGGTGGGTTGTCACATTGTACTGGTAGTGGCCCTTTCAGTCTGAACAGGGGTTGTCTCTTGTGTTGTGTCAGGGGCTGGATTAGTTTTCAGGATTAGTTTTATTAGATTTGCAGAACGCATTTGATACTGTAAACCATGAGATTCTTTTGAAGAAATTAAAGGCTGTAGGTCTTAGAGAAGATACTGTTCAGTGGTTTTACTCTTATATTTCTGATAGAAGACAAGTTGTTCAAATTAAAGATTCAATATCACCATCATGTAAAATGAGTTGTGGGGTACCACAGGGATCAATTTTAGGTCCGTTGCTATTCAGTATTTATGTTAATGATATGGAAAGAGCAATTGACTCGTGTGAATTTGTACGCTGATGACTCTGCAGTATTGGTGGGTGGGAAAAAAATTTCTGAAATAGAATCAAAACTAAATAACAATATGTATTCATTGAAGATGTGGCTTGAGGAAAGCAAGCTTTATTTACACTTGGGAAAGACAGAAAGTATACTGTTTGGATCTAAAAAAAACTGCGTAAAACTTCACAACTACATGTAAGATGTGGAGACATTGATATTAAATCTAAAACCAGCGTTAAATATTTAGGTGTAACTCTTGAGCAAGATTTATCAGGTAACAACACTGTACTGGTGAAAGTGTAATTAAAAAAGTTTATAGTGGTCTGAAATTTTTGTACAGGAAGTCAGCATTTCTTGGTAAGAGAGAGCGAAAATTAATATGTAGTGCTTTTTTTCAATCTAAATTTGACTATGCATGTAATATGTGGTATAGGTCTATCTCTCAGTATATTCAGAAAAAAAGCTGCAAACTTCTCAAAATAAAGTTATAAGATTTATTCTTGACAAGGAACCAAAATAGCACCTTGAATGTGAAGACCTTGCCAGTCTTGGACTACTTAATGTGGAAAGGAGGGTTGACTACCTCACACTCAATATTATGTATAAGATTTTTAATTGTTCTGCCCCATCATATACAGTGGAACCTGTCTTTTGTGGACACCTTCGGGAGAAGTGAAAAGTGTCCACATAAGACAGGTTGTCCACATAAGACAGGTGGACAATTTGTCTGGGGATAATGTTTATTTTACAGCCTCTTAAAGAAATTTACCTTTCTGTATGTAATGATAACTTAATTTAAGTGATACAGGTGTGAGAATATTAACAAAATAAAATTAATGTTTAATATTGTAATTTTACTTGTGGACATAATACAAATTATTCATAGCTACTCCCCATCATGCGTCCAATTATATGTAAAAGTTTTAATGTCCAGGATCAACTAACTACCTTACAATTTAGCATGGTTGTTTATATACAAATGTGTTGGTGAGAAGAATGTCTCCATTTAGCACTGAAACAAAGCAATGCTACTAAGGAGTTGTAATTTCTTAATTAAGATTTTGCACAAATTTCTGCTCATGTCACATTTTAATTACTTTCACCCCAACAAGGTAAATGACCATGCACTTGGCATGCAGTAACTAGCTAGTAAGAACATGCATGTATTAATTACTGCTCTGCAAACATTACCACATTGATTGACCACTTGCCTTAACTGGTAAGCAAACATAATGCCTCCTGCTGCTTAACTTTATGTTTGCACAGGAGTACCCCCCAGTGAATATTTCTTTGTTCTAATACAGTGGGAATTTTTTTTAACTGTCCACAATACAGAGGTATCTAAGCTATTTAGGAGCAGAAATAGTGTCCACTGTCCACATAAGACAGGTGTCCACTATACAGAGGTTCACTTTATATATGCTACATAGGAAAACTGAAACGGGAGAAGTGAAAAGTGTCCACATAAGGCAGGTGTCCACTATACGGAGGTGTCCACATGGACAGGTTCCACTGTATAATTCTTTCACTGTGCCCCAGGTAAATTCTCATGGCAAGCTTACTTTTAAATGGAATGGTGTCAAACTGTGGAATAAGTTACCCAATTATATAAAATCATGTGATAGCAAGAAGAAATTTAAATCCCAATGTAAAATATATCTCTTTAATGAAATGATCAAAGTTGAAAATAGCATATATACTAAGTAAACAGTAATAGTAATTATTTTTGGATTATTTTTTATCAGATAAATATGCGATTTGGATACCAATTTGAAAGATATGTTGTTGTTTTTAGGTCCACCATGGAAATAAGTTGCTAGATATTTTTTAATATCTTAAACTTTTTGGTGTTAACCATATTCTTTATCCTTAGACATAATTTCACAATTTATCTTTTCTTCATGTTTTTTTGTATTTGTAATTTTTTCAGCATCACATGTATTTCAATATTGTAGTCCGTACTCAGTATTTCCAAAGATTCAGTAGTATTTATGTTTTGCCATAATGATATTGAATAAAATCAATCTCAATCTCAATTCTTGTTGCTGTTGTTGGAGGGTGAGAGCATATGCTGTGTTGTGATTTCCTACTTTTTTTTTTTGTAGGTATACTCTGTTCCGTCTATACTTTTTCCCGTTTTCATCTTCTACCACATATGTTCTAGAGGCTGTTTGTTTGGTGACAGTGGCCTCTTTCCAGATGTTGCTCTTATCAATAGGTTGAAGCGCACTGTGTCACCTATCGTGGCGGTGGCAGATCTTTTCTTGGTTGGTTTAAATGGATGACTGTACTGGCAGTCTTGTCCTCCTGTGTTGTTTTTGTACTGCCGAGTGTCTGGGGTGTCAGTTTATCACTTGTGGTTGGTAGAAGTGTCCTGGTCCTCCAACCAAACAGTTGTTGTACTGGGCTTTGATTGGAACTTTCATTGGGAGTGTTCCGCAAGTTTAGGAGACCTAAATACGAATTCGTCATTTGCTATTTTGCATCTCTTGAATATTCTCTTTGCTGTTTTCACTGCAGCTTCTGCAGCCCCATTAGCGCAGTGGTTTCCAGGGCTTGACATAGTATGACTGAAATCCCACTGTTGAGAGAAGGCTTTAAATATTTGCTGCTGTAAATTGACTTCCACTGTCTGTCGTCAACTCTTCTGGAATGCCATGACGTGCAAAGTTTTTCTTTAGTTTCTTTTAATACAGTATCTGCACTCATGTTGGGCAGATGGTCAACTTCAAAGAAGGCTGACAGGTGATCAGTTGTGATGAGGTAATCGTGACCTGCAAAGCTCAGAATATCTGCTCCAACATGATGCCAGGGGCGTTGTGGTATGTCTCTTGAGATCACTGGTTCTGGGGGGTTGTTTAACTGGCATAGATGAGCAAATGCCACAGGTTTCTCATATTCTCTTATGACAGTTGACAAACGTGGCCAAAACAATATGTCACGAGCACGTGGTAGTATAGAATTTATGCCAAGATGCCCAACATGGCCTCGCTTTCATGTCTCCTCTGAGAGATTTGGGAATGATGAGTCTTTGACCACGGATGATTACAATATCTTGTACAGTGAGCTCATCTTGATATGGAAAATACAGCCGTAGTTGTGGTATGCGCTCCTTTTTTGTCTTCTGGCCATCTTTCAGTTATAACCTTTTGCATATGTGAAAGTTCCTCATCATTTCTGCTGGCCTCCTTGACCTTTTGGATATACTTGGGTTTCATTTGAGAAAGGAAAAGATTGTTCACAGTCTCATGCTCGGCTCTAAGTGGTTTGGGCCCTTGCACAGCTACAGGGATGGTAGAACCTGGAGCATTGATGAGATCAAAGTCATAGGACTGTGACTTTAACAACATAGACTGTAGCCTCTTTTTACTTGGGAGCACAATGCAATGGCTTCTTCAGGATGCTGACAAGGGGTTTATGGTCAGTGACTGCGGTCACCCCGACCACAGGTGTAGTGATGAATTTTTTTTTAAGTTGGTAGATCACAGCAAGCATATCCTTCTGATTTGAGCATAGGCTCATTCAGTGTCTGACAGGAAACAGGCTGGCTTATGCTATCGGCTTCCCACCTTGTTTGAGTACTGCTCCCAGACCATACTCACTGGCATCATTCTCTACAGTAAGGGGTTTACTAGGATCATAGAATGCCAGGACAGGTGCTTTAGTCAGCTGTGCCTTAATTGTATCAAAAACTTCTTGCTCTACTGAAGACCAGTTCCAACGAACATCTGTTTTTGTAAGGTTTAGCAGAGGTTTAAGTGTTGCCGCAAGATTGTGAACAAACTTTGCCATGTAGTTGACCATTCAATGAAGGTTCGCAGATGGCTGAGGTCTTTGGGAGCAGGCAATTCCGAGATTGCTGTAACCGTTTCTGGGTCCACTTCTAGACAATTTGCAGTTATTTAATGTCCAAGAAATGTCAACACATCTGTTCTAAGCTCTAACTTTGCTTTATTGAGATGAGTGCCCAGCTCGCGACAGCGATGTAGAAATGACTTAAGGTTATTATCATGGTCTTCTAGTGTTTCCCAATGGATTATGATGTCGTCTGCCACAGACACGACACCATCTAGCACTTCCAGTAATTTTCTTTGAAATATTTCAGATGCAACACATATTCCAAATAGAAGACGGAGCCATCTTTATCTTCTAAAACATGTCTGAAAAGTTTTGAGCACGCTTGAGTGTTCATCTAGTGCTACATGCCAGTAACCATGTGCAAGATCTGCTTTTGTGAATACCTTGGACCTTCTAGCCCATGTAAGACGTCTTCAAGAACTGGTAAGGTGTAGTGTTCTCTAAGGAGAGCCTTGTATAACTCCCTTGGGTCAATACAGACTCAGTTTTCCAGATTTCTTCTTAGCAACAACTACCTGACTGACCCATGGAGTCGGCTCATCTACTGTTGCTATGATGCCACAGGATACAAGATCATCAATTTTCTCTTTCAGCTGAGGTCGGACAGACAAAGGAATGCGCCTGTCTGGCATTACAACAGGTTTCACACTAGTGTCAACTTTTAGGCTATGTGTGCCAGGAAAGGTACCTATAGACTCATCGAAGACCTTTCCTTTTCATACTCACTAAGATCAATCTTCAACACTCGTTTGAAATTTCCTTCATTGATGGTTACAAATCTCATGGCTTGACTGTCTTTTAGACCTAGATTAGGTGTGAGATCTTCCTTATTATCAGAAATTCGATTGAATAGCGGCGACCTTTGAGCATGTTTGCATACAGTATGTATACAGGAACCCAGGGCTGTAATTTTCTCACCATTCCATGCATAGAGTGATTTGTTAACTGGGTCAAGGGGGATAGTTGCAGGGTGATATTTTAATGGTAGAACATTGACAGAGGCTCTGGTGTCAACTTGAAAGATGACTTCTGTTCTGCTAGGTAGGAGGAGCAGGCGACACCTGATGTCTTTGCTGGTACACTTTGATCCTATGGAATCGACAATCTCGTCATCAGATTCCTCGAGGGGCATATTATGTGGATCAGCATGTAGTGCATTTATTTGGCTGATGCAATTGTCACGTTTCTCACACACTTTAGCAAAGTGATTGTCCTTTGCACCGGGAACAGGTTTTCATAGGCTGGACATTTGCTTTTCAGCATTGGATGTTCATATCTGCAATATTTGCACATTTTTATCACAGCTTTTTGTACTTGTACTAGACTTTTCAGCTTTTACCTTGTTCACATTTTCACTCTGGTTATGTACTATATTCATTGCCTATATGTGCAGGGTAGCATTTTCAGCTGCACGGCAAATATCTACGGCCTTTTCAAGTGTCAATTTCCTCTCTTTCAGAAGAGCAGATTGTGTTTCTAAGTCTCCTACACCAAGCACACACCAGGACTGTGACATTGATTTATCAATGCCACAGCTGAAAATACATGAAGTAACCGGTGTCTGCAGCAAATCAGAGCAAAGCTCATTTGCATACTCATGCCAATTTTCCTGGCATAGGTGCATGACTGGTTAAAGCCTCAATCATGTCAGTGTCAGCAGCAACATTAAACCTTGATCAAGGCTAACCAATCAGAGCCCTCGAAGTCTCAATAAATAGGTCAAAGAATTCCCTTGGCCATACTTGATTTCATGCAGTGTTTTCATAAAAATAAAACAGTTTCTTACTTTCTCACAAATTACATGATAATTGGTGTCATTTGGATATCACTATCACCATCACCATCATCATCAACAAGGACTCATATATAGTGTTAGTGATCTTATAATATCGCCTAAGACAGACTCTTATGGCACTTTTTAGAACTAATATTTTTAGCAAGAACATGGCCACTGAAAGTGAAACATGTACAGATTTAAAAGAGGAAATTCATGGCTTACCTCAGCAAATTGTCAGCGAAACTATCTCTGAGAAAGCAGAAACAAACTGATGCTGTATTTCATCTCTTTCAAGGCAGAGTTGTCACAATAGTTCTTCCAACAAGCTATGAAAAATCACTGTGCAGGATGGCTATTCCAACTATCCATGAATTTTTAACTGGTACGTTCATCTGTAATAAGCTATGAGATTTGGTTATACATGCCTGCCTGATGCGGATACAAATTTACAGAAATTAACTGAGCTGTTTAAATTCTCAAACTCTTAATTAAATTCTAAGTGCAGGTATCAATATATGTAGATGTGATCAAATTTCAACCAAAATTTCCAATGTTTGGAAATCATATATATATATTTACTGTGGTCAAATATTAATGGTTGTTATCACACCAATATATGATTCAACTATTGTTCATCTATCTCAAATGGAAATGATTTTGTCCCAATGTTGCCATATATTATTTTTATGCAATGTAAACATGATTTATTCTTATCTTTTTATATCTGATTTGCAATGAAAGTGTTTTGAGAATCCAGGCCACAAGTTGTCAAATCTTGCTGTTTAACCATGAATTTGAGTTTTTATGCAAATGCAGGAGTCAAGAATTCATAGTTTGTTTTCTTTTTTAGGTGAAGTCAAACATCAGCTGAAAAAACACACTGAATCTGATAGTCATTATTGTGACCCCTCTAGTCAGCTTGATGCAGTCTCATGCAGAAAGTGCAAGAAGCAATGGGCTTAAAGCTGCCCATCTTCCAGAGGAAGAGATCCACAACGATGCAGATATGTTGCTTGCAAGCCCAGAGTTCTGGACTAGAAAAGAAAGTTTAAAAATCATAAATGACAATCGTAATAGAATAGTCGCAGTAGCAACTGATGAAGTCCATGTTCTTCCGAGATGGGGTTAGTTACAGCAAGGACCAGCAGCTGGCATTTAGATCAGCTTTCAGTAAATTAGCTGATTTGAGAAGCCATCTTCCTGAATACCATACATGGCTTTAACAGCCACAGCTACAAAAAAGATTCTGTCAAAATCTTTCAAAAGAAGTTAGGCATGAGAAATGCTTATTTAATAATGAGACCACCAACCAGGAAGAATATAAAATATATGTACAGAAGATTACTAACTTTGATTTTTAGATAATATCTTAATTGAATTTGAAAGCAAGCCAAAGAATATGCAAGAAGAATAATATATTGCAAAACTACAAGTGACTGTGCTGTAATTTACAGGATGATTGATATGAAACTTTCGACACCTCTATTGTATGCTTGTATTTTTTCTGGAACACAAGAAAAAAGATATAGTGATCGATTTGATGAAAAACAGATGGCAAAATAAGAGTAGTGGTAGCAACAAATGCTCTTGGCATGGGCTTAAATATGGTAGATTTTAATAAAATTGTGCATTAGGTCGTTCCCAGAATATTGGAAGATCACACTCAGGAAATAGGCAGAGCAGGACGGTCTGGTGA
This sequence comes from Streblospio benedicti, assembly GCA_019095985.1. Lineage (NCBI taxonomy): Eukaryota > Metazoa > Annelida > Polychaeta > Spionida > Spionidae > Streblospio > Streblospio benedicti. Next base: position 20,735 of record JAGTTF010005456.1, on the reverse strand, counting down.
ACAGGCATATGCATCCTTATTTTACAAATCCATACAAATGATTGGATGTTCTGATGATATGAAAGCATTTGTAAAAAATAATAGTAATTGCAGAAGTTCCCTGCCCCAACATTTCACCCCCCACATTTACAAATGATAAAATTGAAAAAAGTGCTGTGACATTTTTTTCAAAGAAGTTGCAGACATGTCAGTTGGAAAATCTCAGTTGAGGCCAGTGAGAAATGTCACCAATGAAGATCTTGTATTGTTAAAATCTGTTTTGGAATAGTTGTAGGCAAAACTGCAACTTTAAGCCACACATTTGGTGCTCCAATTTACAGTTCACATCTTACAGCGAAATTCTTAGGTCAATGTAACTTTGATAGCATACGTAAAACTTGAATTACAAAATCCTACAATGACAATTAAAGGTGACAAGTATAATTTTGATTGTGATATCTGTTTGAAAACCAAATTAGCAGATAAAATCAACAAAGCACCCAGTGAAAATCTCCTACCAAGCCTCTAGAACGAGTTCATGCTGATCTGTCAGGTCCAATAACACCTAATGCAATTGGTGGGCTTAATTATGCTATTAACGTTGTAGATGCAGACAGTGGACTGACAGTATAGTATTTTTTTGTGAAGGAAAAACTGTGATATAGTGAAAGCAGTGAGTAGATATTTGGCTGACTTTGCAAACATAGGAACTGTGAAAACAGTGAGAACTGATTATGGATTAGAGTTTATTTGAAAAGAAGTGAAAGAGTTTTTAGATGAAAGGTCTATTAGACATGAAACATCGTCACCAAATTCGCCGCACTAAAAACTCAATTGCTGAAAGATTGTGGCGCACTCTTTTGAGACGGCACGAGCAATGATGTCTGGTGGGAATATGGCAAAGAACCTATAGACATATGCTGCTTGTAAGAAATCACTGTCATAAAAAGCAAGTTGGATATGAGCCCATTTGAATGTGCTACAGGGGCAAAAACCAGTGATGAATAATTTATTGACATTTGGACAACCTTGCTGTGCATGTGATGATAAACAGTATCATCAGAAATTGGATGATAGAGCTGTGAATGGCATTTTTTCCTGGGTTTCAATCAGAACAGCCCAGCTTATCTGATTATGTTAGACAAAGATGAAAAATCATGAAATGTAGACATGTAAGAGGAATTGAAAGTGTACCCACAAGTGTATCACGTGAAAGTTCATCAAACTCTATAGATGAGAGGTTTCCACCGTATCCCCTAACAATGCCAAAGTCACGGGTGAAAGGGGGGGTCTTGAGGATGGTGCACCTGTGCCTATGGAAGAAAAGCAACACCTAACTCCACCTGTAGATGTTAGTACTGCAGAACGATAATGAGGAAGTGAGTGAACAAGAACACCATGTAGGTAATAATGGAAGATCTTTCGGTGCTAGCACAAATCTATTGTAGCAATCACAATTCTACTGTCGCTAATCACACTCTATAGTGCAAATGGCTGAAAAAGCACAGTGAAAAAGAGAAAGCATAGAAAAGATATACGATTTAGCAGATGTAAAGAGAAAAGACTGTGTTGTGTTGTTCATTCTATGAAAAATATGTCTAGATGCCCTACTTTCCTACAAAAAATACTTTTGTTTTTTTAGG
>JAGTTF010005456.1:0-15152 GCA_019095985.1 Streblospio benedicti | reverse complement strand
TTGTACCTTCATTCAGTTCATATATTAATGTCAACTTCAAAGGTTGGCCAATTAAAGAATCTTTTCACTATTAAGGTGTGAAACAAGTATTGTTCTTTTACATTTGAAACTGCAAGTTTGTTATTTTTATTAATTTACGTTGGTATTTATGATATTACTGTACGTCTGAATAATTGCAAATTAGTAAGTTGATATTCTGAATTTACACAAATGACTTCAATGAAAGTCAGACCTTATATGAAATGTCTAAATAATGCAAATACTTTTGTCATCTGATTATATCTATTCGTTGTTATCATTGGAGAAATTAAGGTATAATTTTTTAATGAACAAATATGATTTTGTAATTGAACATTTATTCCTGTTTATTGCAGTTTAGGTACAGACATTAAAATAATAATTCTTTCTTGATTACGTTACAGAATTAAATCCAAGCTTAATAAATACAATATTTCTGCACAGTGCATTTTGATATTGAAATAATACCATGATCTATAAAAATGTTAAAACTTTTTACGACAAATCTGACCATAAATATATATAGCTGTCTATTGTAAAAACTAGTTGTATTTAAAAAAAACAACAATTCAACATTCTGCTAGCTTATAATGTTAACTATTTAAAACAAGTAAATATGTATAGACATGTGCAAAAAATATTTCAAACAAGTAAAAAGTGAAATATAAAATGAGATTATTAAAAGAACTGGCTCAACAACATTCAAGTCACATCAATCCTCGTCAAATGACTCTTCAAGATCAACAGCTTCAACGGGTTGTTCAAAATGTAGATCGTCTACACTTGAAAATAAAGTATCTAATGCATTTTCACGATCCAAAATGGCTTCTTTTGCATAATGGATTTCACTCTCATCAGGAGTCTCATCAAAAACCTCACAAAATGCAGTATAAATTTCAACTGCTAACTCCCCCTGTAATATAGGCAATTGTTCCACCACATATGCCAGCCCATCAATGTAGCTTGCATGATTGCATACAGCTGCTGTAAGATGTGAACTGTAAATTGGAGCACCAAAAGTGTGGCTTAAAGTTGCAGTTTTTGCCTCCAGCTCTTCCAAAACAGATTTTAACAAATCAAGATCTTCATTGGTGACATTTCTCACTGGTCTCAACTGAGATTTTTCAATGGACATGTCTGCAACTTCTTTGCAACAAATGTCACAGCACTTTTCAATTTTATCATTTGTAAATGTGGGGGCGAAATGTTGGAGCAGGGAACTTCTTCTGCAATTACTATTATTTTTTACAAATGATTTCATATCATCAGAACATCCAATCATTTGTATGGATTTGTAAAACAAGGATGCATATGCCTGTGCACCAGACCGTCCTGCTCTGCCTATTTCCTGAGTGTAATCCTCCAATGTTCTGGGAACGCCATAATGCACAATTTTATTAAAATCTACCAAATTTAAGCCCATGCCAAGAGCATTTGTTGCTACCACTACTCTTATTTTGCCATCTGTTTTCATCAAATCGGTCACTATATCTTTTTTCTTGTGTTCCAGAGTTTCATGAAAATACATAGCATACAATGAGGTGTCCGAAAGTTTCATATCAATCATCCTGTAAATTAAAGCACAGTCACTTGTAGTTTTGCAATATATTATTGTTCTTGCATATTCTTTGCGCTTGCTTTCAAATTCAATTAAGATGTTATCCAAAAACTCAAAGTTAGTAATCTTCTGTACAGAGATTTTTATATTGTCCCTGGTTGGTGGTCTCATTATTAAATAAGCATTTCTCATGCCTAACTTCTTTTGAAAGATTTTGACAGAATCTTTTGTAGCTGTGGCTGTTAAAGCCATGTATGGTACTCCAGGAAGATGGCTTCTCAAATCGGCTAATTTACTGAAAGCTGATCTAAACGCCAGCTGCTGGTCTTTGCTGTAACCCCATCTCGGAAGAACATGGACTTCATCAGTTGCTACTGCGACTATTCTATCACGATTGTCATTTATAATTTTCAAACCTTCTTTTCCAGTCCAGAACTCTGGACTTGCAAGTAATATATCTGCATCTTTGTGGATCTCTTCCTCTGGAAGATGGACAGCTTTAAGACCATTGCTTCTTGCACTTTCTGCATGAGACTGCATCAAGCTGACGAGAGGGGTCACAATAATGACTTGCGGATTGGGTGTGTTTTTCAACTGATGTTTGACTACACCTAAAAAGAAAACAAACTATGAGTTCTAGACTGCTGCATTCGCATAAAAACTCAAATTCATGGTTAAACAGCAAGATTTGATAGCTTGTAGTCTGGATTCTCAAAACACTTTCATGATTGCAAATCAGATATAAAAAAAAAAAATAAATCATATTTACATTGCATAAAATAATATATGGCAACATTGGGACAAAATTATTTCCGTTTTGAGATAGATGAACAATAGTTGAATCATATATTGGTGTGATAGCAACCATTAATATTTGACCACAGTAAATATATATATTATTTCCAAACATTGGAAATTTGGGTTGAAATTTGATCACATATACACATGTTGCTACCTGCACTTAGAACTTAATTAAGAGTTTGAGAATTTAAACAGCTCAGTTAATTTTTGTAAATTTGTATCCGCATCAGGCAGGCATGTATAACCAAATCTCATAGCTTATTAGAGATGAACTTAGTTACTTACCAGTTAAAAATTTATGCATAGTTGGAATAGCCATCATGCAAAGAGATTTTCCATAGCTTGTTGGAAGAACTATTGTGACATCTCTGCCTTGAAAGAGATGAAATACAGCATCAGTTTGTTCTTCTTTAACTTCTGCTTTCTCTGAGATAGTTTCGCTGACAATTTGCTGTAGTAAGCCATGAATTTCCTCTTTTAAATCACTTTCAGTGGCCATGTTCTTGATAAAAATATAAGTTCTAAAGTGCCATAAGAGACTGTCTTGGGCGATATTATAAGATCACTAACACTATATATTAGTCCTTGTTGATTGTGGTATATTGTCTGACATCCAAATGGCACCAATTATCACGTAATTTGTGAGAAAGTAAGAAACTGTTTAATTCTTATGAAAACACAGCATGAAATCAAGCATGTCCAAGGGAATTCTTTGACCTATTTATTGAGACTTCGAGGGCTCTGATTGGTTAGCCTCGATCAAGGTTTAATGTTGCTGCTGTCACTGACATGATTGAGGCTTTAATGTTTGGGTCTTTATTTAGTTATATACCTATTGCAGATTCAGTATCTTTAAAAAACTTCTCCCAGTAAAAGTTTTAATCACAGAATCGGGAAAGTCAAAAATAATTAATACACTGTATGCGAAAATTGTGTAGCTCAGAGTTCAATTTGTGTAAGCTATCATAAGTAAAATCAAATAACTGAATTTGAGTGCAAAACATATATTCTAACATAAATGGAATGTAAAACATCTTAATTCTTAGGTGACTGTATTCACTCTATAGATTTAATATGAATGTAATTTAATAATGATACTGATATTTCGTCAAAATTGCAATTTTAGTGATTAATTAGATGTACAAGATTAATGAAAGTTCACATATGTTTCCATACCTATTATGAATGCAGGGATGGCAGTTTTTCTTTTCTAAAGATCTCAATCTAATTAAAATATTGATGTAACACAACTCCTCATCACAAAATTGTTTACGCGTTCAACATGATTATCAAATTTGATGGTAGAAATTAGTGATTTTACAAGAAAAAAGCATGGCTTACAAAATCTAAATAATCTGTAGGGATAAGGAGCTTAAAATAGGCAGCCACTTTTGAGCAGTCCCTGCGACGTATTATTGCTAAGATATGTTTTACTATTTAATACCATGTAAATGGACCTTGATTCAATAAAAAATGTAATTAGATAGTGTTTTAGGTATTGATCATGAAATGTGGGAGATTGGGAAAAAGGCCCCCAAAAGAGGGATGTGGGAATTGATTAAAGAAAAAGGAGGGATGGGATTTCTCTACGTAGCAAGGTGCTCTTGTAGACCCCTGCTATTCAATATTTGTTATTGAATAGTGGTGGGGGATGTGTGGATGTAGGCACATGCTATCAGGACAGGGGCGTATATGACAGAATGGGAGAGGGCATTGTTACTATAGTGGTCGAGTGTTGGGGAGATGGCTGTAAGACCAATGCTATGCAAGCAATATTTGTTAGTGAATAATGGGCGGGGATGGGGTTTGGGCCGTGTTTACTTCAGAAGTAGCTGTGTGTAAGTCAGAAGTAGGGCATGAGATTTGAGTACCCGCTATTGATTTTTCATCCCCACAGGTATAAGCTAGTTCTATAATGTAAGCTTAAATATAATTAACATAATCAACCTTCTCTCGACATTTATCATACCAGCTCAACATATTGTCGGATTAGACATATACGGTTGTGTGCATTGAGTGCTGACTTGTGACCAGGAGGTCAGTTAGATCGAATCGTCCTAGGCCGAGATGAGAAATGTTTTGATTGTGTCACTACTGCATGTACCCATTTTGAAGTATTGACTCTAGCTAAGGTAGACCCTCCAAATTAACACCACTTATATAAAGAGACCACCTCTCTGATAAAACAAACTCAAAATCGTGGCTATGTTATTGAGCAATGAAATGGGGGTAAACAGTGGTGCTGTTTTCACTGGATTAAAAATCCTCCTGGCGGCATCTCAACATATCAATATGTTGTAAAGTTCACCGCTTTGCGGGATTAGTAGGGAATTTTTAAACCCCTATGAAAGGAATATGACAGTGCAACTATGCAAAACGATCTTAATGGTCAAGGTGTCTAGGAATATCAAGAGGACTTAATGTGACTTATCTGTTGGATCATGTAAAAACCTGTTTTAAATAACCAATAGTTTAATAAATTTTTCTAATGTGATTTTTAATATAGTCGTAGGAGCTTGCTTGCCATAGAAAAAGAGAGAGAGAGAAGAAAATTGAGTTCAATAAATGCTACCACATGCATTGAAAGCATGTACTTGTGATGGTGTCGGCTGAACTATGTTTGGTCAATTTGTTGAAGGCATACACAAAAGCACTTGGATACTCATGTTGATCTATGAATATTATATATAGTGTCTTAACCCTTCCCCTAAAAAACACAGGCCCTACATCATGAAATATATCTCCAGAATGATTTGAATCACCTGAATCACAGAAGTTCAATCTTTAGAAGGCTGAGAGCATGTGAACGTTTCATCATTTTTCAACCATAAATTAATCCCAATGTTTTCATGTACGTGACCCTAGACCTTGTTCTTGACCTCAAATCACTGAAATACCCTCAGAAATGGCTTTCTCATGCTACATGTAGTGCAGAAAGTGGTATTATATTAAATTCTAGACTAAATAGTAAAAAAGTTACATACTATATATGTATCGGCCGCCATCTTGGCAGCCATCTTGGATTTCGGAAGGAGCCTATTATCTGGGAGCGTGGTTCCTGATATTTTTGGAATCAGCATACTTCAAAACCCCTATGTACAAAGTTTTATGCTTTCTGCCAGATGTGAACATGTTAATCACATATCTGCCCTTGGTTGAACACCAAAAGTGCAAAATTGCACAACTTTTTTAATCCTTTATGAAAAATATCTACTGAAATCCCTAACAGTCTAAAAATAGTCACTGAGCATTTGTTCACATGTGATTGGGTACAGTATGACTTTTATCATATCTGTAGACAACGACGAGTTCGATAAACAGGTCTGTAGCTGCCTCACTTGCTCTTTTTTTTTTTTTTTCTTTTTACTTTTTACTTTGCCCTTCTATGAACTTGCGAAGTTTTTCATTGGCAGCTGAATAGAAAGTATCAAGGACATTCCTAGTATGGGCTAGCATCGCTATAGTGTGTCCTCGTCTGTTGTAATTAGATATCCGACCAAACGTTGTATTCACTTCTTTATTTGTATTCGTCACTTCTCTGAGACCCAAAAACTTGAAAATGCTGTTCATTACGGGCACTCGATTTATGGAATAATCTTCCAGTTCAACCACATGCACTTTAAAGCCAGTCCATGTCGCGATGTCAATATGGTACTGAAATAGGTATGATCTCAGTCTATCCAACACAAAATTGTCAGCCAGATCGCCATATAGACAGTACAAAAAAGGTCTTTTGTTCAAGAAGCACCTGCTGAACGTGTCTATAGCCTCAACTACGTTATCGTGGAACAATTGAGGACTTTTGCGGGATTTTTTGTTGAAAAACCAATATGCTGACCATAGGGCGTCAGTTGGGTTTCTTACAATGAGTACCAATTTTGCATCGGGGAGATATGCTCTAATGGAATGTATATTTAACACTGGCGGGCTCTGCTGTGGAGTTGCCAACATCTGAAAGAGGTATTTATTGTCAAATAACGTACTTGGGGTACCATCCAAAGTTACCTTTGGGTGCAATCCATCATCGCCGACAAACCGTTCTATTTTCTCTGCTGCCTTGTCAAAAGCCGTCACATAAACATTGAAATCCACCCTGTCACCCTCTTTCAACCCGCCTAATATTCCATAGCGCCGCCTATCGAACCAATGGAATTCTTTCCTAGAGCCTGTAACAATATCCGGGTGCCGAGCCAAACTGTGGAATAAGTCCGTAGTACCACATTTCCCAAAGCCCGCAACAAAGAAAAATGGCAAACAATGTAGCTTGTTCAAATCTTTCCAGCACGGATTTCTATAATTTGGCAGGAATGTGATGTTTTTCAACATTCTGTCAGACATAGGGGAGTGGTGCTCTATTTGAGAGTACACTTGAGTGATATTTTCCCAAGAAGTTATCCTTATTAGACTTCGCTTCCAGTTCTCGTCGTCATTTTCGAATACTTTTATCTTCCACGGTTTCTGGTATTCATATTTGTATTGAAGAGGTATCATATTGTCGTATAATCTGGCTTTGTAACCCAAAAGGTTCAGTATTGACACTGCTGTTAGAGAAGCGCCTATTAGTAAAGTCCTAATTCTCCATGTTTCTGGCATGGTTGCAGCACACAAACTACGTGTGTGCCAGTGTCCGGGCCGGTGCCAGTCGCCTCTACTGACAAGTGTGAGTTGATATAGAGTAGCACATGTGGCCAGCAGAAATGTATGAACAGGGCCACATATTTTATCAATACCTGCGATATGTCAAAAGATGCGGAATTTCGTTTAGTGCATGCCCTCGTGCAAAACGACAGAAATTTCGTGTACAGCCAGATTTAACTGGTAACATCACGATCATATGGGTAAAAGTATTATAAAGATAAAATAATGTATAACCACAGCGTTCATTTGATCCCCAGTTAATGTTCGTAATGAGAAGAGTTTGTGCGGAAATCCACAGATCTAGTGTGGCGATTGTTTACATTTCAAATCGAAGGTTTGGATTTTTCATTAGAATGTACATATCATTGTTATCCCCATCTTATTGGTACGGTGGTACCCCGTCCCATTGTTACCCCATCTCATTGGTCCCCCGTCTCATTGGTCCCCCGTCTCACGGAAAATTAGGACTTTACTAATAGGCGCTTCTCTAACATTGTGTGCTTCCGTGGCCGAGTGATAGGGAGTTGGACTCGTGATCAGAAGGTTGTGGGTTCGATCCCCGGTCGGGTCTGTTGGTGAGTGTTGAGCAAACGTACCTCTAACAGGTTGCACACTGCTACATGGTACATACACGTTAAATATGTACAGGTCAGGTGAGTGAAGGCAAATGTGAGTGATTAGCATGTCTGCGTGACGGTAGAAATTGTGCTGTATGCTCAATGGGGAGCTGAGAAAGATCTACCGGACAAGGATGCCAATGACCTGGTGTAAAATGTTAAGTCATGAGAGCACTAGAACCATGACGATAATCCACCACATTTACGTTTAAATTGGTCACCTGTCGACATTGGTCCCCCATTCAATTGGTATAGTATTGATGTTATAGTCGCTGCATCTTCACCAATTCGGGGTTCTAGCTATAAAAAATATATCTATCTATAACATTTGATAGATAATACCTTGCTGTGGCAAGATGTAGTCGCTGCTGCTGCCGCCGCCGCCGCCCCTGCCGCTGCTGCTGCTGCTGCCGCTGCCGCTGCTTATGACCCAAACGATGTCACTTTGCGGAGTGTTCACAATGTACTAGGGCGGGAAGCACGGGTGTAAAATTGTATTGGTGGGAGGACCAAAAAAGTATCATCTATGCCAACGGGGTGGACCAGATAAGTTTTAACTCTGCCAGGGGGTAGGACCATAAAGGGTTTTATGGAGGGAACCTTTTTTGCCGAAGATACAGCAGCCATGATCACATTTTAGGCCATGACCATCTTTCTGACGTAGTTATGACTATAGCACCATGTTGGAAAGACAGCTTCTGCATCTATAATTTTTTCTCTTGTATCTACTACTGCTGTTTTATCAATGTTTGACTAATAAAACAATATCTTGACCACAGTTTGAATAAAATCTATTTCAACGTGAAACAATGTTTTAGAAGACTGTAAACAATGTTAGTTAAAAATGCAGATGTTTATAGAAATAGCTGACATGTGCAGCCTATAAGACAAGCCTCATTTGTAAAGCAATGACTTCATACCAGGGTGTGAAACTCATGAAAATGTCCTCATGGATCCTCATGGAGTCGGTATCTATAAAAGGTAGCCGGCCCTGACAACAAGTCTCCTACCCAATGGGCACTGAACTCTTGAAACCAGCTGACATGACCGGTTGTGAGGCAGGGAGGAGCATTTTATATGTTCCAGATCTCATCAATTTCAACCCAAACAGCAGCAGAAAGGGGGTGATTGAGATGCACATTTAATGGTCTGCCCGTGTTTATCAGGGGTAGGAGTAGCTGGAGGGAGGGATAATTTAAGAGGGATCAAGTATTGCCATTTACATGTAGTGTGTGTATGGCTGTCACATATGACTGTGGGAGGAAGATGATGAAGCTGTATCTAATCTGTCACAGACCTGTATAGTGACGGGAGCTGGTGTGAGGGATGTCAGCTATGTCAATACAGTGGTAGGGGCTTGCTTGCTTTAACAGTGAGAGTAAAATATGGTGAAATCTAAATCACGCTGAACATACTTTAGATTGGTTGATTGATTAGTATGATGGTAAAAATGCTACTTACTTCTCTGAACTGGTTATCCTGGATGCTCCACTTCGGCAATGATGGACTGTCACTATCACAGTGGATTAGCATGCTTCTTCTAGTTAGCATTTTACTGCCCAAATTTAATCTCAGGTACCTTGACACACTCCCAATTCGTGAATAGCAAACACTTAACTTACGCATGTCGTAATTGGAATAAGCACCACAGGTTTACATTTGGCAAGTCCCTCCTAAGTAATTGTTTTATTCATTTGTATACCATGGTGGAAAATGTGGTCTTAATGAAACAGATAGAGCACCTCACACAAATCCCGTATATTTTTTTGTTTAAACCATCGTAGCACAGTATTTAATGAACCAACAACAGCGTTTAAGGTGTCAAAAGGAAGCTACTTACTTGATTTTCGTAACATAAACACAATTTTTATGGTTCATTGAAGTTACATAATCTATGATGCATTTTGTAATGAAATAACTTGTGTGCACACATCCAGTAGGTGGTGATAATATGCGATTTGAACATGTTTATTTACATTAGATGTTACTAAAAATCTTTTTACTCTTGGGCACCGGGAAAACTATTGTGTTCAAAGTAGTAATATTATTTGGTACTTGTTTGGACGCTAAATATTTATTTTTAAAACATCACATCCGGGATGGGCGTGTGACCTACGGGATGGGTGTGCACTGCTCTGCGTATATATGAAATACACATACATGATCATACATGAAATATGAACTAAATGTATACTATTTGAATAGTAACACGTTTGATTTATAGCTGGGATCATCAACGTAGTATTTACAGCCTGATGTTTATGAAGTGTTGTAAAGAAGAATGACATATTATATGACCTAGTGATTTCGAAATTAAACTGACTGCAAAAGACAATCTTCAACATGTTGATTTAGCTGTTGGCGTCAGGATAATGGCTATTTACAACACCACACCACTTAGATTAGATTAGTAAGTACGAGTGCGTCTGTAAACAAGTTGAAAAATTGACGTTGATTTTGTTGTAGAGAGTGTTTGCATTATGATATATAAAGGTCGGGTTCGTTATGTTCATTTTCAAGTATTATTTCCAATTCGTCTGGCACACTTTAAGGAAAGAAATAAATATTCCTAACAATCAAAATTTTGAATATTTCTAGGGCAACTTTAGATATATAAAGGTCATTTTCAAGTAGGGTTAGAATAAGTACGGGCACGTAGCCCGTAGGGTTAAAAAGCGAGGAGGCGAAATTGTTCATTTCAGGTCAGCATAATGAAATACGAAAATAATTGGGGTGTTTCTTTTTTGGTACTAAATGAATACTTTACACAGACAAATAAAATGAACTAATATACAGGAATTTTTGGAAAAATCTAACCAAAACATAACATCCACGTCATACACAATCATTAATGATCAATCGCAGTGAGCATTATGTTTGAGAACGTTATGTATATAATCTAAATTTGTAATATTAGGTACTGGTGCACTAGAAATAGCTTATAATTGTGTTTCATGTATAAAGTTATAATAAAATTACAATTATTGATTTATGCATTCTGTCTTGTTGACTGTTTATTCGGTAATTTGTATTCAGATCTGTATGCCTCGAACGGTTTTATGTACAATATTATTTTATTTATATTCCTCAATAGCTTCAATAGACATCAATCATTCTAATTGTTATTATAATATCAATTTTTGTGTGATCGACTCGCATTGCACTTCCGCGAGTCACAATGTCAATACCATCAACCACTCCCTGGTGTCCTGACGTGCCAACCCCGACACCACACCCGTCAAAGTATTCATGACTGACAGCGCTGTGCTGTATCGGCATCTCGACATACATGACTCGGCCGGGAGGAGAGCCGTAGCCAGAGTTGCTAAGGGGCCATTCAGTATTTGTGACAGGGTGGGGTAGGAGGATTTTCCAAAATTGCAGTGAAAAAATTAATAGCCCACCCCCTCAAACCTCTGTGAAAAAATTGGTAACCCCCTTAATTTCATGTGAAAAATTTTGATGACTACCCCACCCCCACCCAACCTACCCCCAACAGTTAACGCATTCATTGTCGGTTAACTAAAATCCTATTTAATGGATATCCATAATATAAAAACAGTAAATTTTAGTGCAGAATCTCTAGAAAAAAATAGGGGTAAATTTTATGTGAAAAAATTGATAGCCCCCCCCAAAAGTGTGTAAAAACATTGATAGCCACCCCACCCCGCATCCAAACATTGTGACAAAAGTTCATGGCCCGTCCTAAAATCCTCCTACCCCACCCTGTCATAAATACTGAATGGTCCCTAACGATAAAAGAAATATCCCAAATATCAGCTTCATTCAGGGTTTGACGAAAATATCTCCCCCAAAATATAGGAGGCAGTTGCCACCCTTGGCTCATATGTAGCTACGGCCATGAAGTAGTATGAATCTGCAATCGGATTTTAGTTCGCATGAAAATTTTACGGAGATATGGGCAAAAGACCGGTCTGCATAGAATTGGCAGACGACCAGTCATCATACAAACTTCACTATTACAAAGAATGCACGTCACAAAAAATGCATTTCCTTCTATCCAACGTTTATCAGCGTGGCAGCCATCAATGTTATGTGGAATGCACACTATGAATGATATAGCATTAAATGCAATTTTAAATGCCTTTTAACACACATCCATAAAAATATGTGTATCACAAACTCAATTAAAAAAAAGATGAGTGCAGAGCTTTTCTGGGCAACTTGGAAGTGAAGAATTCAAATTGTAGAACTGGACCTCCCTTTCACGCTGGTATTTTTTAGACTAGAACCTTTACGATGAACATAAAGGCAGAGAACTTTACACACGCTAGACGCACGAGAAAAACGTATAACGTTAAGCAACTAGCTAGCTAATTTTGCCAAGCGAACATAAAATAATTCTAACAACTGGAATATATTGAAAAACACAATAATGCAACTAACTTATTAAATTCCAAAATGGCTTTGGTGGTGACAGATTTTTTCGTGCATCTGTGGAAGCTTCTAGTGAAAGGATTCAACAACCTGAAGCTGGTCAAGCTGATTAAAGACCATTACGAACAGAGGAAGTACGGCAAGATGGCCGAGATGTGGGGTCACGACCAACTCTGCCATCCTCGTCGGTGGTGGCTATAACATCGTGCCCACCCCAGAGGCGGAGTCCTGGCTCATCCAAGACCTCATGGCTTCAGGCGACGCTGACAGGGCGGAGAGAATGATAAATGGAAAATTCCCCATCGTGTATGCGCAAAAAGCACAGAAGATGACCGTTCTTCAGCAAGTGAACAGAATGAAGATGAGCAAGTTGGCGGTCGCTATGAAAAAGGCGGTCGTGAAGAGGAGCTAGAGGATTGCTCCAGTGAGGTCACTGCATTTGCACCAGGATGCCTGGGATGCTGATAGCGGAGACCCCGCATGGTTCCAGGCCCAGAGACTTTGCAGTGATGACGCAACAATAGAGACTTTTATACATAAAATATGACAATAGTTTGAATAAATGAATCATTCTTTTTCCTCTCCTACTCGTTTTTTTGTTTTGTTTTTTGTTTTGCTTTATTGCAATCCAATTAATTTATCATGACCGCCTAGTTGAGGCCTTCGAATGAAATACAAGTTAATTGCAGAAATATGATGAATATTCATGTAAAAAAATACAAATTACATCCACAGGGAGTATAGGCAAAAACTTATGGAGATGGGCTCCAAAAACTCAAACTGATTTGGGGGTTTGTGACTTGAATTTAAGTTAGAGCCAGTCTCTTGTCATCCTTATCAATTCGGGCTTATCACCATGAACATCGGAGTTTGAAGGCTGTGTGAATGGGAAATGGGGAAAAAAAATGGGGGTCTTGTGTATGATTTATGCCAGAATAGTGTGTCTTAAATATTTGTGTTTAAAACTATACATACTATACGAAACATGAAGGCAATATGTAGGCATATGTATACCCAACCCGACTGTGGAAGAGACCCCCCAACAAGTTTCTAGCATACTAATCTATTAAACAAAAAATAACCTAAGAAATAACAATATCTAAAGTTAGTAAATAAGTAAAATAAGAAAAAAGACGACAATGCATTGATGTGTATTTGTTTTGTTGTTTTTTTTTTTTTTTGTAAATCTAGAATAAACATTATTATAATAGTCTTATGTTAAAGACGGTACATTTGTGTAATTTTTACTAGAAATCCAATTATTGAAACATTCAATAAAGTATACTAGTATAGAGTAGAAAGCTATAAGGCACGAAAAAAATGAATAAATGATATGGAAAAATATGAAAAATCCTCAAGATATCTTACTTCTATACAACGTAATGTACACATATACATATATATCAAAATATGATAAAATTAACAGGATATAAATTTTCAAATGCAAGTAAAAAGACGACATATCACAGATATACCATTTGCATAATCATGATAAATCACATTATATTTCCATCATAATAAACATCTAACAAAGTTTACAACCCAAAAAAAAAGACATATAATAATGAATATAATTTCTAAATACATAATAAAACCTCTGTCAATTAAATGGACATGCACAGTTGATTTTTATGCATACAATACCTTTTATGCATGTAATATAAATATAACACAATTAATCACATGATTATTTACAGTTTTGTTCATATTCAGTCATTGATCTACTAGTGATTAATGATGTTTGTGTTCCTATTTTCTTATTTAGTACAACTCAATAACAATCCATAACGGAAGCCCACGGGCAGAAACAAATTAAGATTACTTCTCCAGTGTGAAGTTTTTAGTTTAAGCAATACTAGCCCTGTCCTGCAAATCGTCTGCATGGCATGCATGCACGCGGAATGAATTTTAATTATGTAATTTTACTGTAACTGTTTCTTCCACTTAACAACACGAGTAAAATATTTAGCAATACTAAACGAGTAAAATTTTTACAATTTACAATACATAAGGCATAGCAACACTAATTGAGTCATGATATCAAGATGCTATGTTTGCACGATGAAGTCCACTGACTAGATTTTCAATATGGGGGTTGGGGAGTGGCGGCAGTTAGGGTTTCCTTGAGATCTGTGCATGTGAGAGTGATGCCAAAATCCTGTTTGGTATAGAAAAAAATCTAGGAAAAGTGGAGCTTCGTCCACTGAACCATCTGCATCTGCCAGATAAGTTAAGTTATTTACATGCACCTTCAAACATAAGATATATACAAACTTGCTGTTTATTTTGCATACGCTATTTGAACGATGTCTTAGAATGCTGACACAAAAAATACAACTTGGCCCACAAGAACCAGGATGGTGGATCTCAGTGCAGCAGCGGCGTTGCAGTAATCTGTGTTGCAGAAACAAGTTTCTTCTTCAGATGACTCGATCTCACCCTCAATTAGATTGATGTCTTGCAGAAACCCATTCACTGATGCAATAAAACCCTGCAAATGAAATAATGGAATAGAAATTCAACACATTTCTCAATGGTTTCGTAATATAGTTTCCTTAATACACAATATTGAAAAATAAAATATTTTGTAAATGAAGACAATGAAATGTATTGGTGATTGGTGATTTAGAAACACAATGTTGGTGAATGGATTTTCATCAAGGCTATCTGCCTCCCCCCCCCCTCTACGAATGGTTCCATAAAACACTGACCGTGCCCCAGTTGACCACCCAGTCTACAGCGACCTGCCACCACTCAGACATGTTTGTTGGACGTGATTCACTCCACGTCATCTCAACGTTATGTGCCACTATGAAACTGAAAGTTTACTAAGATGACAAACAACCGCATTTCTTATCAATAGTCAATGAATTGATATCTATTTCATCATATATTAAAGTTCCGAAGTCCATTGCTTTCCAATAGAACACTATTTGTCGAGTCACAATGCAAACCGTTTTCAAATGGCAATATACTGGCTGAACTACGACCTACTTACGGCAAGTTGCATTATGTGCTTTCGTTCATGTGATTTAAATTATTCATGAAATATTTGTTTATCTTACGAAAAAATAAGTAAGTAGCTTCTTTTTGACACCTCAAACACTATTGTTGGTCCATTA
>JAGTTF010005455.1:0-16822 GCA_019095985.1 Streblospio benedicti | reverse complement strand
ATCCTATAGCCCCTTAATTGCTTTTCCTTACCTCCCAACTTATACTACTGTGAACTCTGGTTGGTCAATTCTCACTGAATTTGTTGACCCTAGTCCTCGATGTTGACCTGTTCACATACACATATGCTGGAATGGACCAGACCATTCATGACTTTAAACATCATTGTCAGTCTCTGCTGCCTCCGTCTCTCACTGAGTGCTGGCCGTTGAGATCCTTTGTCACAGTAGAGATACTTGTGTAGTCGCGTTTGTATTGGTTCAAGACAAAACGTGCTCCTCCTCCCTTGTATCTTCTCTATGGCTTGGATGTCCCCTTTCAGATATGGGTCCCATGCTACACATGAGTACTCAAGCAGTGGTCGTATCAGGCTAGGTAGGCCGTGGCTTTAAGATTCTTTGGGCATGATCTTAGGTTTCTATGTAAGAATCCTAGGGTTCGGTTTCCCTTTGAGACAGTGTTTTTTGTATGTGGGAGGTCCATTTGATTATTGTTATTGCTAATCGTTATGCCAAGATATTTGGCCTCCCTGAACTTCTAACAGAGGGTGACCATTTAAAGTATAGATGTGGTTCAATTTTGTGCTCCCTCTCTTTACAGTCATTGTGTTGCACTTAGTTGGGTTGTATTCCATACCCCATGTCTCTGTGCCCATCTGTAGAGATTATCAAGATCTTTTTGGAGTTCATGCTGGTCTTCCTGTGATCTGATACGTCTATAAACAAGACAGTCATCTGCAAATAATCTCACCTCAGAAGAGACTATGGACGGGAGATCGTTTATGTGCAGAAGAAAAAGCAATGACCCCAATACTGTGCCTTGGGGGGACACCAGAGACTACGTCCTCCCATTCAGAGTGTGCACCGTCGACAATCACTCTCTGAGAGGAAGTCTGTGATCCATGAATGAACATTTCCCTGGATACTGTAGTGCTGCATTTTGCCAAGCAGGGCCTGGTGAGGGACCTTGTCGAAAGGCTTTTGACAGGTGAAGCACTGTGACATCGAGCTGTGTGCCTTCATCCCAGGCACGTACAAAGTCATTCAACGTGATGATGAGTTGAGATTCGCATGAGTGCAAGGAGAAAGAACCCATGTTGCCTCAGTGTTAAGATACCATGGGATTCCAGGTGTAACATGATATGATTGCAGATGACATGTTCAAACAACTTTTAAACATACACGTGAAAGTGAAACTGGTCGATAGTTTGAGGCTTGGTTGAGTCGGCCCTTTTTTGAAGATAGGAGTGATGAATGCAGTTTTCCATTCACTGGGTAAATGCCTTCCTGGACTGATTGTCTGAATAAAAGTGTTAGTACAGGACCCAACTCGTCAGCCAGTTCGCGAAGTACCCTGCAGGCAATTGAGTTTTTGTTGCAATTATTTTTAGGTAGGTGCAGCAAATCTTACATTCATTTAATGACACTTAAGCCATATCAGTGGTATCATGCGATTGATAGCAAGTATGGAAAAAAACAAAAAACAACAACAACAACAAAAGCGAAAACATGTATGCGTCAAATATACAAGCATCAACATGGTTTTGCGTGTGCTTTTTGTGTTTGCTTTTTGCGTGCAAACTCCAGCTCAGCTGCTGAAGCAAGCATTGTGTTTGGTTCGTTTGTAACTATGTTTGTAACTATGTAACTATGTAACTATGTTTGTCTCTGGACAAGCTAGCGGGCATGCCGATGAACCCGATTTCGTTCAAACTTTACACAACTATGAGGTTTGAGGCGACACCGAAGTGATTCGATTTTGGGCAATCTGCCAATTAAACTGTGGTTTCTAAAGCCCATTCATGATATTCTTACTGATATTCAATGCAATTAAGGCACCAAGAAAATCCATATTCAACCCAAGCAGCAAATATTGATTATTGGGTTTGAAACTGATATTGATTAGTATCTGTTATTCAAACAGTACTATTGTATTGCAACACAAATATCTTTTGCCTGGGTATATTGATTCTCATTCATTCTGATGTTTTCTCCTCAAATTATTCATTTCTTGATTGTAAAGTATACATCATTTCAGTAAATATCTTAATTGCCCATAAGTCAACGTCGTTCTAGCGACGCAGTGTTCTTTGAACACTTTTGATCTAGTTTTTGTTGTAGTTCTTTTCTAGGTAGCCGATTTTACATTCTTTTAATGTTTGATAGACACTGCTGATTTTAAGTTCATTGAAATATTTAACATCCTTTCAAGGGATTTGTTTAGAACCATACTTACATCGATTCTGATGCATTTGCAGCTCTCGTACAAATGTAAGAACCTATCTTATTACACACTCACTTCTCACCATTCTGTAAGTGTTTGTAGACTATTATCAAGCCAAATGTTCCGGTCGTCACATCACTTCGTTGTGTATCAGATTAACTGGTTTGATTGGATCCAGGCACCAATAACTACATGGATTTTACTGTCGCATTCTGTTGATTTCACAATAGAGTGGATGGTGACTTGAACCCACTGACATTATCCATGTATTATTTATCCCTAAAGCTACGCCCAGTTTTGATTATGGGTTTCAGATTAACAGAGGTTGTGTTGCCTCTGAGATGTAGCCAACATATTGCACATATGGACTCCTACGATGCATATTGAGGGTAACCTTGCAACAGCTCTAACAATTACTTTGATATACCAAAAGATGCGGAATTTTGTCTAGTTTTAGGATCAGCTGGTGCCCAAGTGGGGGAAACGACAGGAATTTCTTATATAAACTGGTTTCCATGGTAACGTCACCATAAAATGGGGAAAAAGTATATGAACTTTAATAATGTATAGCACTGTGACTATTCCAGTTATAAATATGTGTGATGGCTCATATGAAGGTATTGAAATTGATGAATACCCTATTTATGCAGATATGTTAATTAGCATACATCTGATTTGCATATATGTCACAATTTTGATGTTTTTTCGCAAAAACTGAAAATTAAAGTTTTAATACAAATTCTTATTTTCATCGAAAAAAGTATTCCAATGGTTTCTTATTAAGAATACATCATTTGAGGATGTCCAAAAAAAATGGAAGCTGATTAGATCATTAATAAAAAAATGACACGACATATTGTATACGCACATGAAAAATCGTGTCTGAATAAAACATACCTGCATACGTATAGAGAGATGTTCACTTTCGTAGCATAATTCATTTTGAGAAACACGTGTTCTAGCTCATTGGAAAGCTGGTGGAATAAGCTCTTATCTAAACATATTTTTATGCAAATTAACTTATTTTGCATACATCTAATTTGCATAAATATTATGATTTTTGGCGTTTTTTCTTAGCTAATGGCATAGCCTTAAGTTTTCTGGGTAAATGTTGATGTTGACTAGTAAAATATCTGTGGTGGTTCCCCGTCAAGCCCAAGACATTTGAGCATGTCCACAAAAAAATTTAGGCAGATTTAAACATTTTAATGAAATTCTATGCGATATTGTGCACTTCGCATAAGCACCTAGTAGGACATCTGAATGTGGAAACGTTTACTCATAAGAGCATTTATTCTAAGAATACATATGTGGTTTATAGATTATTTGAACACTTGTGGTATAGAGCCTTACCTAACATATTTTCTTATTAAGTATCGTATTTGCATGCATTTAATTTGCTTTACAAATATTGCAATTTCACCCAATTTGTTTACTGAATAGTATTTGCTAGTACTGCATATTACAGGACAGTTATCTGAGTATGTACGTGCTCATTATGATTTGATTTTTTAAAAATGATAAGGAAGGTTCTGGCTTGAATGCTTATTTAACATTCATCAATCTTAAAAATATGTTTTGTTGAGAATGCAAATCATAAGACATGCTCTCGTTAGTTATTGTGTAGTCTAATGGAATAAACATACAGATTGGTCTGTGGTGGGAATTTGGCATGTTCCTGCCCTTATATGTGGCAATGGGCAACTCTGAGACCCGCTACAACGACGTTTTTTCGTTCTGCCACCAGGGCGGCACTGCAGTCGTCAGGGGTAAAGATTCAAAACAGCGCCTCAACACTCGTGTATATTAGTCATTTTGAAGATGGTGTTATTGTGCTCTATGTTCATAATCATGTTTTGTGACACACACAGAAATGTTCGCATACTTCTCTAGTTTTCATATATGATACTCACATTTTATTTGGAATTGTATTTAATGAGCTTTGTCCAGATTTCCAAGCTGTGTTTTGCCTCAAGCTCAAGAGCCAGAGCCGATTTTGACAGTCAGTGTGTTTGACAAGATTATCAATAAATGTTGCTTGTCCTTTCTAACTGTATACGATGCGTACGTTATCCTTGATATATACATGTCTTTCACGTATATAATCCATTGATAAAGTTCATATTTTGCTACAATTTCAATGTATAAAACACTCCATTCAACATTATATGTACAAGTCTAAGTACTCTATTTTTTTCAAACGTCGAACGTAATAATAATGCGTCGGCGTTATAAATCTAGCGCAAAGCCGCACTGGCAGGTCAGATAAGTATGTATTTAAACTAAATTATTATAATCATGACGCGTATTTGAGAAACAATGCTCAGATGCATAGATACTTAAGGGCTTTGTTATTGATACACGACGGTTTGGAATAACATGGATGAGTATTTCTGACAGAAAAATGCACCTCAAAAAGTCGGACTTTCTGGGTCGGTTCTTGTACAGAAGTTAATGGCCTTTTGACAGCTCAAGGTCACCCTTCACACAGCTCCCAATACGGCAGAAGTCGTAAATCATCACCCCTGACCCCCCCGCCCGTCAATCACCGCTGGTCAGCGGCGCTGAGTCACCGCCGCCGCTCGCTCGCTCGCCGATACGGCAGAAGTCGTTAATCAAAGGTTGAGCTCGCTTTTGTCAGCAGACGCCACGCGACGAGCGAGGTCCGTACGAATAGCGAGTATAACGTCCCACCCCTCGTATCGAGACCCTACTGTATCACCCGCATAGATCGGGTACCAAAGGCTAAAGCCGCGTATCGATAAAGGTGAAAGCAAAAAAAATCCGAGAGATCAAAATCCGAGGTACGTCCACGGTCCCAAAAGCTAAAGCAGAGACACCCTCTGTATCGAGACCGCTGGTCCCAAAGACCTCACAGCGCGCATAACGTCCCACCCCTCGTATCGAGACCCTACTGTATCACCCGCATAGATCGGGTACCAAAGGCTAAAGCCTCGTATCGATAAATATGAAAGCAAAAAATATCCGAGAGAGATCAAAATCCGAGGCACGTCCAAGCCGCCTCTGGCCCCGCCAGCGCCCCCGCTCACCGGATTAGACTAGCGGCTCAGCTCGCCTCGGCCACGGCCCGCTAGACAATGATACCCCCATAACTCGATACGTAAGAATCTAAATTAGAAACAAAATTTTCTGCGGATGTATACATCAATTGTTAGGTCCATTTTTTTTTAAAGTCGTATATTTACGTGGGTCCGCGCAGATTATCCGTTAATGTAGCTCACGCGAGGATTTGAGAAGTAAAAATCAAAGCGCCAGAGATAAACTGACGCTGCTAGTTAATATATTTCACCATCAACATATTCTCATCGAGTGAAACGGGTCTCCCTGCTCACCGGATTAGACTAGGAGCTCAACTCATCTCGGCCGCACACACTGACCACGGCCGGCTCGCCTCACCGCGCCGATCATGACTGACGACTCCCGCAGAGCCCCTACAAGTGTTCTTCGATAATCTCGTTAGAGATTACGGCGAGACGACTCTTATATTCAATGAATGGACCCTCATATACGAAATATTACGGCGTCCTCTCTCTCTTCAGAGAGGTAAACCACCCCCTTCCCCCAATCCCAACGGGCCTACCGCGCGTACGGCGGTCCCGTACTCTCACTCCAGAGAGGCAATATTAAACCCCCCTTCACACGCGCGCATCCCAACGGGGTTCCCGTTTTTTTTACGTACCCTATCTCCGAAGAGAGATAGGGTTAGGCTTTTTTTTTTTGGGGGGGGGCGGTGGCTGTCTAAAGTGTCTCCAAACTATAGCTTTCTTCAATAGCGCGGCTTAATTGCGCCAATACCGAGTCCAGCACGCGGTATTTCGCGCTAGCTTCTTCAATACGTCTATAAGACGCGTTCGCCAGCATCTCTAGAACTCTCGGAATCTCCTCGCGAAATCGCGCGTGGATTTTACTAATCAGCGATATATCTCTATCAAGGGTTTCTTCTAGCGACGATATTTGAGCCCGATACTCTAAAAATTTAGCCACAAGCGCCCCCCTTACAACGGATCCCAATTCTCTCGAGTCCATCTTTACTCACCAATATATTCTTATCGAATGAAAACGCCTAAATAACTACATCCCCCACCTTCCCTCCCAGCGCACCTGTCTAATTAAAAAAACAATCACGCCGCCTCTGTCACGACACGCGCGGCTGTAATATATCCGCAGGTCTCAAATTGCCAAGTCCCTTTAAACTCCAAAAATCAATAGATCCGCCCCCGTCGAAGCGTGACACCTAAATCTAGCTTTACACAACGTCCCTTTAAACGTCTAAGCATCAAAGGCCCGTTCTATAAAACATCAAACGCCCGCCCGCATAACCCGCGAAATTAGTCTTCCCCCCCAGCCTAAAACCAAAGAATAAGAAAAAAAAGCCACTCTTTTACATTTTTTTATTAGAAATCTCTTAAATAGAAAAACAAACTAATCGCGCGAGACGCGTCAATCTCTATAAAAAAGTACACCTTCTATCAAGGCTTTTTTTTTACTGAGTATATATATAAACTTAACAAAAAATCTACGTTTTAAAAAAAATAAAAAAAACAAACGCATCTTCTATCAAGGGAGACACCCCCTTTTACTGAGTATATATAAACTTAACAACGATAAAAAAATCTCTCTACTCAGTTTAAATCTAAACATAAAAAAGTACATCTTTCTATCAAGGGGGACACCCCCTTTTACCGAGTATATATATATATAAACTTAACAACGATAAAAATCTCTCTACTCAGTTTAAATCTAAACGTAAAAAAAAAGTACATCTTTCTATCAAGGGGGGACACCCCCTTTTACCGAGTATATATATAAACTTAACAACGATAAAAATCTCTCTACTCAGTTTAAATCTAAACATAAAAAAAGTACATCTTTCTATCAAGGGGGACACCCCCCTTTTACTGAGTATATATATAAACTTAACAACGATAAAAATCTCTCTACTCAGTTTAAATCTAAACATAAAAAAGTACATCTTTCTATCAAGGGGGACACCCCCCTTTTACCGAGTATATATATAAACTTAACAACGAAAACGTAAAAAAACTCTACTCAGTTTAAATCTAAACATAAAAAAGTACATCTTTCTATCAAATGGACACCCCGAGTATATATATAAACTTAACGACGACTAATCTCTACTGGCGTTTAAATCTAAAAAAAATTCATCTTCTATCAAGACCGAGTATATATAAACTCGACAAACAACAAAATCATTTTGTCTCTAAAAAGCTGACAAAAATAAGCACCATAACTTTACATTTAGAAACGCCAGATACAATTTCACGCGTCAGAAAAAAAAAACCCGCCGAGCCGACGGGATCCACATCACACAGACTCAATCACCTGTTGACACACGAGCCCTCAGCCACGCGACATCCGAGAAAATGACAGCTGCGCGTGATTACTGCTTGGTTGGTATGTACAATGTAAAAACCACCCATTTGTCACTTTTCATTTTATAGAAAAAATATGTTTTCCATCAAGAGAGACAAAGTAAACTTAACAAAAAATCATCTCTAAACACGATCCAGAGACGTTTAAAAATCTAAATATGAAAAGTACATCTTCTATCAAGCCTTTTTACTGAGTATATATATAAACTTAACAAAATCTACGTTTTAAAAATCTAAAAAACAAAACTCATCTTCTATCAAGGGGGACACCCCCTTTTACCGAGTATATAAAAAAACTTAACAACGATAAAATCTCTACTCTGTCGAGAGAGAGACGTTTAAACCTAAATATGAAAAAAAAGTACATCTTTCTATCAAGTGTCCGTACACTAAAAAGAAATCACTCGCTGAAAGTTCTCGGAAATAAACTTGAACACAAATCTCTACGCGATCCGTAGAGACGCTTAAAATCCTAAATATGTAAAAAAAAGTACACGGTCTATACACTAAAAAAAACGATCCTCTTATATAAAAAAAAACACTGTCTATAACGTTCACTCAACCTCCTCCTGACGGAAGTCCTCATTGTACGTAAGGCGCCGCGTCAATCGTGGACGCCGCCGCCCCCTTCCCTCCGCCGCCTCTTCGCCCTCCTCCCCCCCAACGTCCGCCGCCTCTTCGCCCTCACGTCCCCGCTCCTCTTCACCCTCCTCCTCCTCCTCACGCCCCGTCGCCTCAACTTCCGCCTCCTCTTCACCCTCCTGGCCTCTCTCCCCAACGAGCGCCACCTCGCGTCCCCGCGCCTCAACTCCCGCCGCCTCTTCACGCTCCTCCTCCACGCGTCCCTGCTCCTCAACGTCAGTCCTAGCAGCCTCCCTCTCTTCAGCCGCCTTGGCTTCGTCGAGCCTCTTCTGCTGCGCAAACTTGTCCTCCTGCGCCCTCTGCCGCTCAACCGCCTTGGCTTCGTCGACCCTCTTCTGCCACGCAAACTTGTCCTCCTGGGCCCTCTGCCGCTCAACCGCCCTCGCCTCTCGCCGCCTCTCCTCGCGCCTCTGTCGCTCAGCCTCGGCAGCCTTGTCTTCATCGTCGCGCCTCCGCCTCTCCTCGCGCCTCTGTCGCTCAGCCTCGGCTTCAGCGTCGCGCCTCCGCCTCTCCTCGCGCCTCTGTCGCTCGTCGCGCCTCTGTCGCTCGGCCTCTTCCTCCTCCGCGCGCCTTCGACGCCGCCCAGTGTTCTCCATCTCCTCCTCGGAGTCCTCGATCGAGAACACCGATGGACTGACGGGCGTCAGGGGATAGTAGCCTTCCTCGGGGTCGACGGGGCGCCCCCTCCACCGCCGCCACAGGCACGCTAGCGCGGCTAGCGCTAGCAGCAGAGCGCACCCTCCGCCAACGCTCACTCCGATGGCCACCAACTCGTCGTAGCCGGTGGTACTGACTGTGGTGGTACGGCCTACGCTGGGGGTACTGACGGTGGCACCGGTGGGGCTGGTGGCGCTGACGACGGGGGTACTGGCGGTGGTACTGACGGTGGTGGTGGCACTGGCGGTGGTACCGGCGGTGGTGGTGGTGGTACTGGCGGTGGTGGTGGCACTGGCGGCGGTACCGACTGTGGTGATGGTGGAGGTCGTTGTGGCGCTGGTGGTGGTACCGACTGTGGTGATGGTGGAGGTCGTTGTGGCGGACGTCGTCTCGTCTACCTGAAGCGCGATAAAAAAAAACTCATAATAGTAACCCTCTCTCTCAAAAAAAACAACCTCAACATGGAGACCCCCTATAACGCGACAGAAAACCTTCTAAAAATTATAGAAAATACGCGGAATGAGCAACCGTCTTCTCAGATGCCCGATTTCCTGACGGCGGCCATTCTATTTCTCATGGGACTGAACCCCTCCGCTTGTACGGGGAGTGGAGCATTCACATGGAAACTCATTACAACAAAACACACATAGTATTCCAACAAGTAATCCAGAATCCAGAGGTGCTCCCTGACGTGAGCTTTGACTGCCTCCTAGAAAAGCTTGGTATAAAGGACATTGAAGCTGTGCTTTTTGTGCAAACAGGATGAGATGGTTAGGCCATGTAGAGCGAAAGCACCGGCTGGATAGCCAGAGTGAGGGAGCATAAGATCGTGAGACAGAAAGCTCCAGGGAGACCAAAGTTGACCTGGGATGAGCTGGTGAAACGCGACCGAGTATCATTCGGGGTGGAAGGAATGGACCCCGAGGACCGTCAAGCATGGAGCGGACATCTACGGTCACAACTAGGCAGCCAGGCCACACCTTCTGCAGAGGATTAATTCACGCCTGCCCAAATAAACGAGGGATGATGATGATGACGATGGCGACGACGGCGCGGCGACGACGGCGACAACGACGACGACGGCAGCGGCGGCGATGATGATGTATGCAGTAAGCATTTAAAGGAATAAGGCATTTAACATTATTAGAAACGAGCATTCATTCATATTCAAATACTATTGAAATTTACACTGTTTTAGCTAATCTTTATATATATTTGTTGATCGTATTTTATAAATACAGCTTTGAAATTGCGTCGTTGACCCCTAATGTGAACATTAATCTCACATCTGACAGCAGAAATGAATTTCCCATGGGCAAATTATATATAAATGATATATTACACTAGATAAAGCATTGAGAGTTTGAGTCTCTAACTTTCCCTCTTAAGAGCGGCGGCCATTTTGAATTTATCATCATTTGACCTCTAATATGACCTCTAATCAATTATAGGATGGCAAAAATGAATTCCTTATGTCCAAATTATATAAAAATGATGTATTACACATGACTGAGAGTTGAATGGTTGAAAATCTATTTCCACATTTTCCGGTGGCGGCCATTTTGGTTTTGCATCTAAAAAATTCCCCCGGAGATGCCGTGCCGGCATCCTCGCTAAATATTCTCTACAGACCCCTACCAACATGAAACACTCAAAAACCTTACACTTCTCAAAATGCAAAGTTGGCAATCTGGCAAATGGACTAACATTTGGCATACCTGAAGAGTTAGCCTCTGATGGTGGCTCTGAATTTGTTGCGACACAGACACAGAAGTTTATGTTGGCCAAGGTATTCATCATCGGCTCTCATCAGTTGCATTCCCTCACATCAACTGCTGAGCTGAAGTGGGTATGAAAATGGTTAAACTGATGATTGTCAATAACACTGCCCCAAATGGCAATCTAAATGCTGGTCTTTTTCGGCGTGCAATACTCCAGTATAGAAACTGTCCAGACAGGGATACAAAACTGTCACCGGCAGAAAATGTCTTTGGTACGTGACTTTATTCCAATACTGCCAGGAAAGTATGTACCACATCGTACGTGGAGAGAGACCATGCATTCACGTGAAGAAGCATTACCTAACCGACACATGAAAGCTAAAGAAAGATGGAGTGAGCATACGAAACGTCTCTCAGCTCTAGTTGTTGGTGATCATGTACGGGTGCAGAATCAGGTTGGGAGATTGGAGATTAAATGGGATAAGACTGGTGTTATTGTAGAGGTACGCCAGTATGATCAATGTATGGTGAAGATTGATGGAACAGGGAGAACTACATTACGCAATCGTAAATTTCTAAGGAAGTTCAAACCAGTTAACCCTCCTCCTTCCACACGACTTATTTTGAAAGATATTCAGTACAGGGAGTTTATTGAACGTGTAAGACAAAGTCCTCCCAAGTTTGATCCAGCACCTGTAAGGAATGATGTTTAGTCCTGAAAACCAGGACAAAGGGGCTGAACAGCGATCCGAGTTAGGGTTGCCTACTTCGTCCCAAGAGCTCGTGAATATTCGACCACCAGCTGTGTCGACATCTAATCCGTCAGAATCTACACCAGCAGATTCATCTCGTACACAGATGGATACAGAAACAATATCGCCTGATCAACCCTAAGATCGCCCGTCAAGTCAACCGTCAGATAAACAGTCAGATCAACCATCTGATTGTACTCGTGATTCATCTCCTCAAGTGGAATCACCAGAGATATTACAACTACGGCAATCTTCACGTAATCGTGTTCCACCTAGACGGTTCCCAGACTATTAGATGACTCTTGTTTATTCTATATATATAGTAAATTTTAACCTTCCATTAAAGGACCTAAAATCTCGGGGGGATAGATATACTTATATAGCTGTTGTACTGTATTATATTTTATCCTCATGTTTCATTCTCATAATGTTCTTCCTATAGAGTGCATCCGACATTATTATGCTGTAAGTTGATTCATATTTAATGTTGATTCTTTTTCACTAATTGCTATTCTATATATATACCATTAACAGTGTCTTAAGTGTACTCTGTTTTCATTTACAGAGTTGTCATTGCTTTCAATAAAGATAGTAAAGAGTCGTTCTCATTTAGTGTTGAAGTAATTTACTGTGTTGAAGTAAATTTATGGTGTTGAAGTAATTTACGGTGTTGAAGTAAATTTATGGTGTTGAAGTAAATTTACAGTGTTGATGTAAGTATGGTGCTGAAGTAATTTACTGTGTTGAAGTAAATTTATGGTGTTGAAGTAAATTTACTGTGTTGATGTGTGATGCTGAAGTAATTTACTGTGTTGAAGTAAATTTATAGTGTTGAAGTAAATTTACTGCGTTGAAGTTTGTCATTAAAAAGTGTAAGTTCAAGTATTCGTCGAAGATATACCTACTAAGACTCACCAAATTGGGGGGAGTGGAATGACCCACGGCAAGTGCGCAGCTGTCGTTCTGACGCTTACATTATCGCCCACGTTATTGGTGCATTATTTGCCTGTTTTATACTGACCGGTAGTGAAATAGTTGTCATTTAGTGTAAAATATACCTTATTTTCGTTATCCTATGTTTTGGGGGCTTGATGCCTCCGTGTAACGTTGTATTTTGAATAATTAACCATTGGGTTTATATCAACCGGCAAGTATACGTCCATATTGTGCGCAGTGCATTGTGGGATATCTCCTTCCGTGTTTACTACCGGCTGGTCGCCTAGTAACAGCGTCAACAGCCTATATAAGGCGGAAAAAATAAACATTCGAGGCAGAAGATCTCCAGCCGTGGTGGAAGACACTTAGAGACTTGTGACATTTTGAAACTTCTCGGCGAACAACGAAGGTACGGAGCTTGCCTCCTTTTCCCAAGGATGTCCCGTGTCCTTTACCAGTAGTCAGCGTTATTTAGACGCCTACCCGGCGATCTACCACGTATTTTTTGCCTTCTCTTTCACTCCTCTCGGGAGCAAGATGGCTGTACACCAACAGTGTATATACAACCATTTGCCTGAAAGACGGCTGAGTCGTAAGATGGTTGTATCAAAATAAATTACTGTGGTTGCATTAGCACTAATGCCAGCTATTTAAAGCTGCCAAGTAGACCCGGGCTTCCCGGTGCTACAGTAATTGAAACAGACATCTCCAAAGAGAGACTTGAGAGTGAATGTGCATTTTGATATTTACAACTTATCAGAGATGCTCTGAAGTTACACATAATATACTGTTTAAGTCCATGTAAATTACTACAATGGCACTCAGTCTGATGCTCCAATATTTATTGTCTTCTGCCCGGATCAGCTCCGTCAATGCTGTGAACTACTATGCAGTTAAAAGTCAATGTAAATTGTTACAATGGCACTCAGTTTGCTGCCTGGATCAGCTCTGTCAATGCTGTGAATTATTATGTATTTAAAGTCCATGTAAAATATTACAATGGCACTCAGTTGCTGCTACATCATTATTTGTCTTCTGCCCGGATTAGCTCCGTCAATGCTGTGAATTATTATGTATTTAAAGTCCATGTAAAATATTACAATGGCTCAACTCGTGCTCCATTATTTACTAGTCCGGATCAGCTCTGTTAATGATGTGAATTATTGTGTGCTCACTTTGGCGGCAAGTGTGAAATGTGTGATGAAGTTATGAAGTACACGTTCGTTTCTCAGGGAAGCACACCAGGCGTGACCGTCCTGGTGGTGACTCTTGAGGGTAATACCCTGGGCTCTGTGCAGTGTCCGTGATTGTGGCATTGTACAGGGAGGGGAAAGTATCTGAACTGAGTTTACGAATGAGGTGTCAAGGCGTGCAGAGTCGATATTGTGTGTTATTGGGTAACTGGTCGTCTGTAAAGAATATTGAAAGTGTGCTACAGGTAGTGTAACCTGTGTTTCTGTCGTAATATGTACATAATGTGTAATTTTATATGGAAGAATGAAGCCACGTTGTGCTGCGTGTCCACATTATGCTGTGTGATGTATTTAAAAGTGTTGAATAAATGATAAATGCAGTTGTTATTCAATAAAGAGCATTATATTGCTTGTTAGATGGTTATACACTTCATATTTTTATTATTATTATTATTATTTTATTATTATTATTGGAATATTTTTATTTATTGCATGGAGGCACATGATAGTGCTTGTGTATATTTTTACCAGAGTCTATCTTACGTTTTATTGAATGAATAATAAACATTTTATTACGTTTCTGGTCGTTCTGTTTTCTGTCATCTGGGAGGGAAATATAAGTACCACAACGAATGAGAACCTTGAGAAGTACAACAAACATCCCACGTCCACCTGTGGGTTGTGACACATATATTTACATGTATCCTGTGCCTGTTGATTCAAGCATTTTATAAAACAGTTTTATTGTGATTATATTCAATTGTAGTGTTTTATATCTACTTCTTTGTCGGGGAGAGTGTCATGATTTGCATGATATTCACAAAGTGTAAAATAGGTTTATGTGTATTGTGAACAAAACTACGATGCAGCAATTTTTGGGGGGGTTTACTATTTTTTAAAATTTAAATATGTGAACAAAATTAAAAAAAGCTTCCCACCCTTGCCGGGTTCACCCGACAAGCGGGTTTTGGCCCCCCCGTGCCCCCCGCGGTGGCGAGCCCTCCCTTGGCTCCCCCAAAACCGACCCCTCCTCGTTGTGTTTTGAGCATGCGAACCCCTTACACCGAGCTCTCGCCTATAACCGCGACTCCCTCAGAGCCTCCCCCATTGCTGTGTAAGGTGGGGGGCAGACCCCTGGCCCTCAAAAAAGGCCCCCCCTTGGGGAGGACCCACAGTGCTGACACCCCGTGACAGCTCCTACTGTCACGCGCGGGTCCTTCAGTCCACGTAAGGTGAGTAGACGCCCGGGGTGGGGTAGCCCCCGGGCGGGACCTCAGTAATGTGGAATGTCCTATTCCCTTCGGGAATAGACTGACAGCCCTACCAGTACCGTATCGTGGGTCAGAAGCAAACCCCCAATGGCTTCCTCAGTACTGTGTGGTAGTGTACTGGTATTAATCCTACAAGTGGCCATGTAAACGAACAAAAAACCCTTTAAATTTTAAAAAAGGGGAGCTTACTTTAGTTCAGTGCTACTTATTTAACATACTGAGCAGCCACCTAATGTGGCCGACTGATGCCCTATCAGAACTAGTTTTTTTACACACCCCCAGATTCCATGGGACTGAACCCTCCGCTTTGGGGGAGGGGAGCATTCACAGGGAAACTCATTACAAAAAACACACATAGTATTCCAACAAGTAACCCAGAACCCAATTCCCCCTGACGTGAGTTTTGACGCCCCTGGCTTGGTATAAAGGACATTGAAGCTGTGCTTTTTTTGCAAACAGGATGAGATGGTTAGGCCATGAAGGAAGCACCGGTGATAGCCAGAGTGAGGGAGCATAAAATCTGAGACAAAAACCCAGGGGGACCAAAGTTGACCTGGGATGAGCTGGTGAAAACACCGGATCACTTTTGGGATGGGAAAGGGAAAGGACCCCGAGGACCGCCCAAACATGGAGGGGGCATCTACATCACAATAGGCAGCCAGGCCCACCCTCTGCAGAGGATTAATTCAGGCCCGCCCAAATAAAAAAGGGGTGATGATGATGCGGCGCGACGACGCAAAACCCCAAACGACAAAACCAACCGGAGATGATGTATGCAGTAAGATTTAAAGGAATGGCATTTCATTATTAGAAACGAGCATTCATTCATATTTAAATATTATTGGAAATTCTACACAGTTTTAGCTAATCTGTATATATATTTGTTGATCGTATTTTATAAATACAGCTTTGAAATTGAAAGGACCCTAATGAACTTTAATCACATTAATTGACAGCAGAAATGAAATTTCATGGGCAAATTATATATGCACGATATAATATACTCAGATGTTACTGAGAGTTTGAGTCTCTAACTTTCCCTTTAAGATGTGTGTGGCCATTTTGAATTTATCATTATTTGACCTCACTGCATCAAATGGCAATCTAAATACCGATCTTTTTCAGCGTGCAATACTCCAGTATAGAAACTGTCCAGACAGGGATACAAAACTGTCACTGGCAGAAAATGTCTTTGGTACGTGACTTTATTCCAATACTGCCAGGAAAGTATGTACTACATCGCACGTGGAGAGAGACCATGCATTCACGTCAAGAAGCATTACGTAACGGACACATGAAAGCTAAAGAAAGATTAGATGGAGGGAGCATACGAAACGTCTTCCAGCTCTAGTTGTTGGTGATCATGTACGGGTGGAGAATCAGGTTGGGAGATTCAAGAGTAAATGGGACAAGACTTGTGATATTGTAGAGGTACGTCAATATGATCAATATATGGTAAAGATTGACGGAACAGGGAGAACTATGTCACGTAATGGTAAATTTCTAAGGAAGTTCAAACCAGTTAACCCTCCTCCATCCACACACACCATCTTGAAAGATATTCAGCACAGGGGTTTATTGAAAGTGTAAGACAAAGTCCTGCCAAGTTTGATCCAGCACAGGTGAGGAATCATGTTTACGGTCCTGACAACCAGGACATAGTGGCTGAACAGCGATCCAAGTTAGGGTTGCATCCCAGGAGCTTGTGAATATTCGAACACCCGCTGTCGACATCTAATCCGTCAGAATCTACACCAGCAGATTCATCTCGTAGACAGATGGATACAGAAACATTATTGTCTGATCGCCCGTCAGATCATCCATCAGGTCAACCATCAGACAAACAGTCAGATCAACTATCAGATCAACCATCAGATCAACCATCAGATCAACCATCAGATCAACCGTCTGATCGTACTCGTGATTCATCTCCTCATGTGGAATCACCAGAGATATTAAAACTACAGAGATCTTCATGTAATCGTGTTCAACCTAAACCGTTCCCAGACTATTAG
>JAGTTF010005453.1:63701-77914 GCA_019095985.1 Streblospio benedicti | reverse complement strand
AATTTTGAAACGATTGGGTTTTTTTTTTAAAATTTCGTTTGGGTTTTTAAAATGAAATGCCTTTTTCCCTTTGAATGCAAGGCCTTTTTTTTTAAACCTAAAATTTTTTATCCGTCATACCTCATCCGTAAAATTTTTAACCCGGATGACACGGAATTCCCCTGTTTCTGGGGTCATGTAGTTAATCATTTTAGTTGAGCTCATTTTGATTGCTCAAAATGCTATTTTCTTTGCAAATTCGTTGGTGATAATGTAATGCATGAGAAACCAGAAGCAAGGTTTTATGTAATGAATTTTCGTGAACATGTACTTTTCAGGTTTTATATATCTTATTTTTATGTATTACCCTATAAAGCAGATCTAAGGTTGTCGGGTGGGGGGCAATGGGGGAACGCATATCCCCCCCTTCAAAGGTCATTACATGGTTCTTTTTTGCATGCATATGTCCCAAGCTTTCACGCGGACACAACTGAAACCCATTAAATGCAATTGTTGCACCGCCCTCATTCTGAAAACCTCGATCCTGACATTCTATCATTCTGTGCAAAAATCACCGCCAACATCCCGCTGATTGGTCAATCAGCGTGCTCAATTGGCGATGGAATGACCGGCTCAGGTGGAGACCACCACTACAGCGCTAGTCTAAACTCGTCACATTATCAATACAGCCGCTGACGTCGCAAGGCGTGTGTCCATGTAGAGGAGAGCAAAAGTTTAGACTAGCCGTAGTAGTGGTCTCCTTGGCCTTTTTAACAAAAAAACTTGCAATGAGAATGTTATAATATGATAGATTTTTTAAAATAAAATGGATTTTAGTCATGATAGAATGGTGATTGACCACTGATTGTCATGTCAACGCAAAATTGAGCATGCTGACGTTTGATTTACCCTCACCGTCGCTCGGGCAACCAGGATGTCAGCATGTTCAATTTTGCGACTGACACTCCAATCTCGTGGTCGAATTTCTACAATGGACCATAAACAAAGTTTTTTTACCGCATGTGTAATAAATGTTGTAAACTGTAAAAATGTCTTCTAATTTCATGGTCCTCTGTAAAACCTACCTATTGCTCTGTTATCTTCTGCGTTCAGTACACCCGAGGCTTGAACAATGGTAACAGTAGGGTTCATAATCTCCGGCATTAAACAACCAAATACTGAAGAACAACAACGACAAAAATCATCAACCAATGAAAATATTAAGACAGAACATTTATTTGACAATCCTACCGTTCAACCAACTATCTGTTAAATCGTATTTGTTTGATTTTCTGTGATACACACTTAAGGTGAAATTTAAATATCATAACAGTGTTAGACCGCAAAATATAACCAACGCAAAAATATAACCAGTTATGATTTGCGTTAACGCAAAATATAACCACAGCTCAAACAATGGACCTAGTGATGCAAAATATAACCACTGCCGCAAAAATATAACCAAGGTGTAGCCAGTCGCAATTGTAATCTCGTCAAGTGGTGAATTCATTCATTGTTTGAGTTAACTGTTTTCACATGATCAATATCGACTTGTTAAATCAGGCTGCCCCATCCTGAGCTATCAAAATGTAAATGTAAATGTCTGGTTTCTGGTCTTCTTCCCGAAGGATCAGACGACTCTCAGCACACAAGGTCATTGGCATTCTCATCACACTATATTTTTCTCAACTCCCAGGGGAGGATTCAGCACAATTGCTACCGTAGGCGCAGACGTGCTAATCACTCACATTGGCATTCACTCCCATGACCTGCACCTATTTATATCTATATTAACATGCTAGTAACCACGAACAGTGTAACCTGTTAGAGGTAAGTTTGCTTAATACTTACCACTAGACACGACTACTACTCATTTTTACAGTTTATATGGCACATACTCATACAGCAGGGTAGACTCGAGTGCATAATGTCTAAAACTGGTTTAAAATATGTAAGTTTAATGCTACATTTGCGTGGGTTGTGTATGAATAAAATATTGGCAACACATCTGTAAACACTGCTCCAGTGCGACCTACGATGGTCCCTGGGCGCGCGACTGTGCTGAAGGACGCCACTAGCCCGAGGCTAGGGACGCGACTGACGACTGATCCCTTGACGATGTTGGTTCCTTACTACTCCTCGTTGTGTTAACTGGTACCCCACGTACAGGCCACCGTCCAGCGTACTGGGGCGAGTGCCTGGTGACTAACCCGGGTTTCACGACAGGCCCCTACGCGGAGGGGACTTCGCACCGGTGCTGACACGCAACGATCAGGGCGTCCCCTTTACGAAGCTACGCGGTCCCAGGCGCGGGAGGAGGGGGGTTCGCCACCGGCTAGCCCCGTCAGATAAGTAAAGAAGGCCTATCCCCAAGAGGATAGGTTACCAGCCCTACGTGCTATCCGACTAGCGTCTACAAGGAAACTGAGGCCCTAATGGCCTGGTCTCAGTACTATAGTGTACTGAGTCCCTAATCCTACAGTGGGCTTAAGAAGGAACAACAACAAGGTGTGTGTAACAAGGGAATAATAACCTAGTCCAGTGCAACTTACTTATGGCTACTTTATACTCAGCGAGGTTGCTGCAACCTCGCGCACTGGAGACCTAACAAAAGCTAGTTTCGTTACACACTCCCCCAGTTCACACGGAGTTAGGACTACACCGCTTTTAAGGGTATAGCCTACCTGCGTGGGAACTACATTAAAAAACGAAACAAAAAAGTATCCAAAGTGTTCACGGCTGGGCGGCACTCGGGGCGCGGCCCACTCTCTCTCCACTCGCACTCCATTGTTCGGGAATTCACGACTGCCAGCGGTCAATTCCGCAAGCTGGCTGACGCGACGCTCAGCGACACTGGTCGCAACTTGGGGCCGTCTTTCACACTTGCGGCGCCCGAGCACCTGAAAATATACAAAACAAAAACTCTCCCCAACGTCCACCTGGTGTATAAGTAAAACGCAGCAGGACTGTGGACACCGTTAAAAATAGGAGGGGGTAACAGGACCCGCGACTTATTACACGAAACGGGAAGGGAAATTTGGAAGAGGGCCGTACACAAAAGGGCCAAATTACATGGAGGGGCCGCCCGGCTTACGATGTCGGATGGTGTACCGTGTAGAGTACGATTAGCCGACGGCAAACAACACAAAAAGCCACTGTAGGTCGGATTGCCCTTGGACTCAAAAGCCCATCC
Source organism: Streblospio benedicti (assembly GCA_019095985.1). Lineage (NCBI taxonomy): Eukaryota > Metazoa > Annelida > Polychaeta > Spionida > Spionidae > Streblospio > Streblospio benedicti. The sequence continues at coordinate 74,742 of JAGTTF010005453.1, read as the reverse complement.
ACAGCAAACGGGGGTGGTAACGGCCCGCCGCCTGCGAGGACAACCCTTACTCCCTTGATGTCCCAGCCACCAAGATTTCGCCGCGCCGCGTCCGGCGTTGCTGGGCAACTCGGCCAACACTCACTAGTGCCGCCTCAACTTGAAATGGAAACACACCACCCTCGACCCGTCGGTCGGCTTGATGTGCTTCCCACCACCCGGCGCAGCCTACTTCTTGGCCAGCGGAATGCTGGACTTTGCTCCACTGCCCTTGGAGGCACGAGCCTTCGCCCTCGCTGCGGATGCCGACGGAACAGGATTCCGTTTCACTCGGCCGGTGGTATCTGTCGCGGGCGCCCGGTCGCCGTCTCCTGGAGAACTCGCAGGAACGACAGTCGGACCCCCAGTATCTGACGTTACGTCCATACTCGCCACGGAGTTGGACGAACGGCTGTGGTGCGATGACGACGACGAACTGAGAGTCCGTGGCGACGCACGATCGGGCCGTGACCCTCCCGTCGCCCCCAGCGTCCCCTCTCCGCCGACGTTCTTGGTGGACCTCTTGGTCATGCGGACAGAATCCGAGGCTGCCCCAATGGTCTGGAAGCGATCGTAGCAGTCATCTAGCTCCTGCTCCAGAGTGGCGGACTGCAGCGTCACTTGTGGGCTCTCTGACCCAAGATCGCGATCTCCCTTGGAGTCACGAGGCTGCATGGTGAGGTCGCGCAGATTGGTAATCAGCTCCTGAAAGGTCGCTGCCATCTCGCGAATGTGGTCCGCATTCTTTGATCCCTGCCGATGCATGCGATCCATGTCGGCAGTTCGTTGTTGTGCAAATTCCTTGCACAGCTGGGCCTCTTGTCGCGCAAGGGCCAACTCCTGCCGCAATGAAGCGTCCCCGCCCGCGGTCGTGTCGAGTTGATCAACCACGATGCAGGACGAGGAACGTTCGGGCGCCGCGCGGAGTTCGTCGGCCAGAGAGATCTCCGCCGAGGTGGTACTTGGGAGGTGTGGGGCCAGAGTCTGTCGCATGTAATCCTCGAGCCCAGCAACCAGCTGTCGTACACACGTGTAGACAGCTGAGTGCACGTTGAACTCGGGGACGGCCTTCTTGTGATCAGTCAGCATATCGCGCGCATTGGCGATCTCAGCTCGCTGATTGTTCATCAGATCCTGTAGAGACCTCCAGTCAGCTACCCGAAAGTCGGCGGCCGCACCAGCGGTACGGACCAACTCCCCCTCGGATAGCCACTGCAGCTCTGCCCGACTTGCCTGGTGACGCACACGCAGACTTCCTTGCGGAATCGCGTATGACGCCGTCGCACGCAATGACGCCAGCTCGGCCGTCATTGGTTTTGCTTCTTCGCGGACTGCCGCGATCTCCTCGCGGACAGCCTGCACCTCTTCTGCCAGCTTCCTGCAACTGCTTTGCGAAGCTTCCAGCTCCCCTTGCAGCGCATTCCGCTCTCTCCGTGCGTCGTCTCTCTCGGCGCGTAGGCGATCGACCTCCTCCTTGTATTCGTCGCCTCTCTTGGTCTGGGTGAGGAGCTGTTGGTCAAAACCAACACGATCCCGAGCCCACTTTGTCTCCTTGGTGCGGAGCTCCTTCTCTAGAGCGGCATGCTCACTGCGTAGTGCTGCCAACTCCTCTTCAGCCTTCTGGGCGCGACCAACCCAAGTGTCGCGGTCGTGGCGCAGGTGTCCCGCAATGGAGGGCTTCTTCCCTCCTCGGGGTGTCGGGCTTATGCTGGCGGAGTTGGAGCGACCGCGCTTCTGCGCCGTCCCACCTTCTCCCCCAACGCCTCGCCCACCACGCTGTCCCGTACGGGATGGTCGCAATGGAGGAGGGGGTGTGCCCGAGCCGGCAGTACCCGTCGCAGGGTACTCCGACGACGATGTCACAGTCGCAGCAGGCGACTGCTTAGTGGCTGAGCTGGTTGTTGAGGCTGGTGAGGGGGCAGCAAGCCCCTTCACAGACTTGAACAGAGCCTGCATCACACTGTGCCTGGCAGGCACCGGTGTGGACACAGGCTCAGGGGCTCGGGTCGCAGTGGACTTCTTCCGCGGGATCTTGGGAAGGGCTGCAGCTCTGCTGGTGCGCGCTGGTTGCGACGCTGCCATCTCACTATACCGGCCCGGTCCTTTCGGAGCGACCACCGCGTATGAGCTGAGGACAGACGTCCACCGCGCGAAATCTTCTCGACATGACCGGAGCCAATCCCGGTGCACATCGTCCCAAAGAGGCTGCTTCTCCATGTCGACACTACGCAGGTGGAATCCCACGATCACTCGCGCCAACTTGGCGTCGGGGAACCACTTCTTTCTGCCGAGGATTTGAGGTAGCCCGATATGGGAGACGTACATCCCCATAAATTCGAGCACCAGCTGCTGCGCGACTGAGCGAGGGGAGCTAAGGTCCTCTGCCCAGCGCCCGTCGTCTTCTTCTTCGCTCTTTGCGTCCCGAGTCTTGGCACGCTGGCGAGCTTTCTCCCGCGACTCCTGGACCTCAACTTTCTTGAGATCGACTTCACTCATGTGTTCAGTCACCATGTGCTGAACGGCGGCTGTCAAGGACGGGAACATCACGTTCTGACAGGTGGCGGGTAGCATCTCGATAGCCATTCCACTGCAACAAGGTGCAGAGAAACAACAGCCTCCCTTCATGTGGTAATGGGCCCAGTGCTCGAGGACGCACTCAAACCCATCCCACCCATGCTCCCGTTGAGACTGGGTACGCGAGGCACACACAAGTGTCGCGTCCAGCTTCGCGCAGTTGTCGGGTCGTCTTGATAGGAAACTGACGATCCCGCGTCAGCATAGCTTGGGGTTGCGGCAGAGCAAACTTGTTGTCTGCGTCTAGAGCGGACCAGGGCTCGCATCCCGCGACCGGACACCTCATCCCAGCTTCCAGGTAGGCGATGAACAGCAACTGTGCGTTCTCGCGCGTGAACTTGTCCACTGGGAGTCGGGCCGCCGAGAATGTCACCTCAGGGACCATCTTGGGAAAGGCGGTGTGACCTGTCTGGTTCGCCACCCTCCCGACTGCTCTCCATCTCAGCTCGGGTTTCTTATCCCGCGAGCGGAAATCGTTGGGAGCCCGTGCCAACCACTGCGGTGGCCGCACGCCTCCATATCCTGGCTCCCCAGACTTCTGGTATGAATGCTGGGGTAGTCCAGTGATGTGGTCCGGCAGAAACCGGACTCCTTCCTCGGGGTGCTCCCCCACGTAGCGATTCGCGTACAACACTTGCCGTGTGCGCCCCTGTTCTTCCTCCTCCTCTTGCTGGACCTGGTCGACCACGCCTTGTGACCCGGAGGAGCCTCCTCCGAATCAGCGTCACCGTCCTCGCCGCCAGCTGCCTCTCGTCGGACACAACCGAAGTTGCCCGCTCCCCAGTGATGCCTTTGCGTCAGGGCAACGATGCGTGCCATAAGCACCTCGTCCCGTCAGCGTCCTGAACACCCTCCATCGGCTGCTCGACCGTGTTGTCGACCACCGATTCCTCTTCTCTCGCTGGGGAAGTGGGCCTAGACCCACCCCCGGTTGCTTCATCGGAGCCTTGGTCAGCCATCATGACTGCCCAGCTCCCTTGCGCCGTCTACTGCGTCGATGAGATCCAACCAGGATCCTACCTATAATAAAATCAAGGCAATTAGCAAGTGATGAAACCGCAACAAGCTGAAAATATGTAACAAATACAGCAAATCCGTCTGCACGTCTTTACTGTACTGCCACCAGTCAATCGACTGATGATTTCAACACACCGGCAATACTACATAGTACCACGGTCCCTATTACTGTACGGGCCTACTCCTGGGTTGTTCGGCCCGCGACTGGTATAAGGTCGCGACCTGGTTGATCAAACATTCCCACTCGCGCGACCACTATCGCGGCCACCGAGCTTCTGCGACTGTTAGTGTATTTCTCAATTCCACGATCCTCCAAATTACCTTTACAAGTAACACTGACTTTCGTTTCAATTGCCCTGTTAAGGCAACGCCGACTATCTGTTGCTAGCCATTGCTGACTACTGATAACACCCATTATACACTCTTGGTAGGTTTTCTTTACTATGCCTGTTGCGATCTCCCCCCTTGTTGCAAACTCACGAGATTTCTCGCAGTTCGGTAGAATTCCCCTCGCGCGACACCACTCCCTCTCCCCCAAGTTTCAATCTCAAACGCCACGGTCTGGAAAGATTAGGAGGGTCGCGTTTTCATTGAAACTTTAACACCAAGCTGCGGAGTCGCGCCCATAAAACTGAGCGATGCTCCCCGCGATATGTCTAGTAGTTGACTCTCCAATAATCAAAGAAGCGCCGCCGGTTTACACTAGCGACCTTCTCCGAATATGAAGAGTGCTGCGGCGACATCACCACAAGGGCCCGCGCCTCTGCTTCCACGAAGGGCTTAACATTCCTAGTGCTAACCCATTTCTCCTTGATCGGTCTACGGCCTCGCCCCGCCCTACTCGGGGGCTCGGTGTGCATCTGAATCTTGATGATACTGTCGCTACCCACCTCAATCACTTTGAAGGGGCCAATCCATGGCTGCGCGTGTAGCACGTCACGCTATAGCGGATGCTAGACTATAGGTGGCGTTATGCTCAGGCGAGCGGTGTACGGTAGCCTTCCAGTGAGTGAGTGCTGGAAGGCTGTGTACACTGCCCGCATCTTACCCCCCCTTAACGAAAAAGACGAGTCTTTTTCTTAATTGTTAACTATGTGGCAATAGGTGGGAGAATCATTGACAGCCCTTCATGGTACATATACATGATATGAAACACACACATTAAACTACATATTATGTAATACATGATATAGAATCACTCTAGGCACACATTTTACATGTAATATGACTAATTGACAATTAATTAACGTAAGCTTGATTATAGATACGGCACACGAGACATATATAATATCAAAAAAAAACCTGGGTTGTAATACCCAATAACATTAAATTCATAAGATTTTATTCTAACTATCAACGTACTAATTTTATTATCTAACACGAAGAATCACGCTAATTGTCATAATAATAAAATATGAGATATATAGGCATATAGGTGGTAAGCTAATTTGAAGAGATTCTAAGATAAACGCAAACGTGTTTGCTAAGTCTGTACAATATGGCACACAGAAGATTAATTGTAAGATGTATATATATATATATATAAGGTATAACTAATATGATACACATAGGATGTATTACTATATGACACACGACACACAATATATTTAAATCTTAGGCAAGGCTTTCATAGATAATAATTTTATGATGATAGGAATTATATCATTATTTATATAGAATTTAGCGAAGTCATGTTATTATCATTTTAAAATTTACCATGGCTCTAATTAGAGTTATGAGAGACTGTCATCCAAAGATTTGTTGAATACATACAGTAATTCGGAACTGGCACGTTCAAATACGTTGATTGATTTTTACATTAATTTATAAACAATGTAAGAATAATATATAGTCAGTCGGGTATTGCAGTGCGGTCTTTGTAGTCGACAGCTAGATGAAATCACGGAGTTGTGGATTGCAAAGCCTGGTGTAGATAATTGAGATGATTGTTCTTGGTGACGAGTGAAGTTTTGTGTCAGATTTTTATTGTGGCATTTGTGGGGAACTTAAGTTAGGAATCTTCATTTTCGACTAGGGCGGGGCGGCGTTTTGCGGCTTACCCATGTGGTCTTTGTGAAGTATTGAGATAATGCTGACGAGGAGTGTGATTGCACGGCCCGCCGGCCTTTCGCAGCGTACACGCTTGGCTTTAAACCTGGTCGCTGGCTGCTGTCAGAATATGACACCCGTAGTTCAAATTTTCGCAGCGGGCATGCAGTTAGAAGTAAGTTTATCGCTGTGTTACGCCCTTTGTCTATCGCTGCCTCGGCGGGGTTTGCAGTCCCGCTTTTCATCGGCAGGTGAAAAGGTTGCGTCCATCCGACTGCCTATGAAACACGGCTATTTTTGGTGGGGATCTATGGTGATGCCACAAGTAATCTGCACGGAATTATTTGTTGAAAAGTACATTTTTGTAGATTTGCTGGTTGGTATTCACATGTCGCATGTGTTGTGGGAATTTCGTCTGCTGTGTGTGTTCCGGCTGTTGCTTGTCGTTGTTGTTTCTATATTTGTGTTGTTAATATTACTGTTGCTGTTTTGTTGTTTTTGTTTTTGTTGTTTTTGTTGCTGCTGCTTTTTGCTGTTGTTGTGGTGTTGCTTCTTTTTACTGTCATTGTTGTTGTTGCTGCTGCTGCTGTTGTTGTTGTTGCTGCTGCTGTTGTTGTTGTTGCTGCTTTGTTGTCTTTGTTGCTGCTTTTGCTGTCGTTGTTGGTGTTGCTTCTTTTGTTGTCATTGTTGTTGTTGCTTTATCGTTGCCGTTGTTGATGTTGCCGCTGTTGTCGTTTTCTGCTGTTGTTGCTGGTGTTGTTGTTGTTGTTGTTGTTGTTGTTGTTGTTGTAGTTGTTGTTGTTGATGTTGTATGCTGCTGCTATTTGTTGTTGTTGTTGTTATGCTGCTTCTGTGGTGTTTGTTCTGCTGTTTGCTGTTGTTAATGTCGTTTCTGCTGTTTGCTGTTGTTGGTGCTGGTCTGTTGCTGGTATCGTTGTTTTCTTGTTCCTCTGTGTCAATTCACGTTTTGTATGTCGAGCCTTAATATAGCTATATTTATACTACAACTTTAAATGATTTTTCTAAACTACCAAATAATAATTGTCTTAACTACTTAAAAATAATATCTTTTAACAACCAGACTATACAACATATAACAATATAATGTTATATATCATTAATTCTAAGCACATTAATGTGATTAATTAAATCACTTCTAACAATAGTCAATTAACTAATGTTATAAATTGATTTGCACCTTAAATTAGCCTATTAGAAGATTCTGTGAAAGTCCAATATAATCTGATTGGCTACTAAAATGGCAAGCTGCTATGGCAGTCACCAAATCCTCAAATTGGTTTGACTTGATTGGCTGTAATGTCGTCTGCTGCACGTGTATCTTTACATTTTACTAATACTATAAAACCTAAAATCTTAATCTTCACGGGATTACAATGCATTCTATTGTTTATTACTTTAATACATATATAATGTAAGTGTAATCATTTAACTTAATTGGGTTGAGTTATGACTGTGTCTTTGTTGATTTGCTGCCGCTGCTGTCTTTGTTTATCTCAACATGCGGGAAATGGCATGCTTAACCGTAGACGATACTGATTTAACTTGTTTCAATTATTTCATATGGCTGGTCATTCTTTAACTGCCGTTGTGGTTTCCTCTGGTTATTTCAGCAGGGGGTAATCTGCGGTGATAATCATGTGATATAAGTCGCCTTAGCAGATGTGACTGAAGATTCGCCGCGTAGTGGTTGATATGGCTGCTGCTTAGCGTGGAGTGGGCGTCACATGTCGTGGTGGGCAGGTGGGCGAGTCGTGGAATTTCATGAATCCTCGTGATGTGTGTCGAAAATGGCGGGCGTGAGCGTGTGAGAAGTGAAAGCTACTGTTGAGCCATTATCGCTTACTGGAATGTATGTGATGTTGCTGTTTAGTGAAGGATGATTCCAGGTGTGAGGTCATCGGATGAATCAGGTCGGCGCAGTCGGCCGCGTTAGTGACGCTAATGGCTATTAGTGGGTCGACGGCAGCTGGTCTACGTGTGTGGCTGGGAATTGGTGCAGCAACTTTGGTGTAGTCGTCTAAATTTGCTTCACTCTGTGTGATGAATTTGAGATTGTCGTTAGATGTTGTGTGGACTTGTAGACTTGCAAACTTCATGCTTTGATGACTTTGTATATTCTTCTTCATTTTGTAAATGTGCTGATTGTTCGATTCGATATCTGTTTGGTTATGATTCAAGTTTGGCCTTGATTAAATCACACACTGCTGTACTTGTGGTGACATAATCTATTGTACTAATGTTTCAGATAATCATAATTTAAAGCATTTTGTATTTAACAGGGATATCTGCTTAAGTCACAGGTATAATTAACAATTATTCAAACATTTATACACATGCAAAACTAACGTAATACTATTTATCTACGTTATGAAGCTTCTAATCAATTTTATACAAGGTTTACTACTTATAACAACTATATACAATATACTGTGGGATACTATTGATCATCAGATCCGTCAGTATCTGATGAACCAGCTGAATCACTGCCGTCAGGTGATTCCATGCTGCCATTTATCTGATGCAGTGCTATCAGAATCACTGTTTTCGCTGCTTGCTGAATCATTGCCAGAGTCGGCGGCATTCTTGGCATTGTTTGCGAGGTGAAGGCCTGCGCCATGAGGCCACATGTTCTGTGGATTGGTTTTGTGACCTCCAGCTGGTGTCTATTGATGCACTATCTGTCGTAGTGCCCGGAATGCGCTGGGCGGCGCTGATGTAGGACGTCTGGAATTTCCCGCTGTCTGGCATTGTCTGTGGCCTGGCGTCCAGATGGTCCCTTCTGCATTTCTCGAACGCATTCCACGTTGCGCACCCTGTGAAGCCCCATCAAAAGGTGATTGGGATGAGTCAAGCTGATGCGTATCAGCTGTTGGCACCGCCATGGCTGGGATGCTGGTATTATGCGGAATTTAAGCAGCTTGTGAAACCTTTATTGTGTAGAATATAATCTTGTAGATCAGCTGTTTCCCTGTTAGAATTCTATTTCCGTTTGCAGAGGTCTATTTTGCAGTTGTAATGTGATGTTTGCAGTTGTAAGCGCCGATTGGGGCTGGTGATTATAGCTTGGCGCTTTTTCGTTTGGTCAAGTGAATTGCCGTCTGTTTCTGCTGGTATTCGGAGCAACAGAGGGCAGTAGCAGTTACTGTATACTGCCACCTCTGTGCATAGGCTGCTGGTCTGCAGCCGGGCTAGTTGTTTGATGTATGATCTAGTCTTGATCTCTAATTGCTGCGACTGGGCTGCACTTGACGTGATTTAATCGTGAGTGGGGCAGTATTGATTTCTATTGATTGGAATGGCTGCATTTAAAGGTGGTTTATTGAATGATTTAGCATGTGGCAGCGGTGTGTGTGCAGGAGCTTACCGGTTAGGCGATTGAGGCACGGTCGCCGGCTCGGGAACGGCGGCTTTCTCCTTGTAAGTCCGCGCCGGCCCTGTGCTGTGAAGCGTGAGACGCAGGTGTTGCTGACTTGTGTTGCAGTTGAATCGGACTCCCGCTGGGCTGGGGGTGGTCTGTGTCGCAGACTGCTGTAGTGGGTTGAATTTCGCTGATAGGGTCGGGCTCCCACTGGTTGAGCTGCTGGTGCGGCCCCCCTGCTGGCTTGGCGTGTGCCGGGTCTATTCTCGTTCGCAGCACTTTGTGGCTGCTCCGGCGATCGTGACGTTGAATTGCTGTGGTGGAATCGGACACCCGCTGGGCTGGTGCGGCCTGTGGCTTTGGCTGCTGCACTGGGATGAATTTCACTGCTAGGATCGGGCTCCCACTGGGTTGAGCTGCTGGTGCGGCCCCCCTGCTGGCTTGGCGTGTGTCAGGCGGCGGGTGTTGGCCGGGTTGGTGGTGGTGTATGGACGCGTGGTGGCGTCGGGGAAGTCGCTGTGAACACCCGTGGCGGCGTGATGGCGGCCGGGCTGGGTGGCGCACCAATCGCCGGTTTTGCTGGACTGCTGGCGTTGGCCTGTCGCCCGGCTCGGCTGCTGGCGTGGGGATGTGTTGTTTGCTACTGATGAGATTGGGCGCTGTGTGGCGATCGGACACCTTTATATCGGCGTCGCGTTTCGTAGTAGATAATAATGGGAGGGCTGGCGCTTTAAAGTGGGTCTAATTTGAAGGCTATTATATGGTCAGAAGAACAGCGGGGGAGAGCTTGCTTTAATGCGGGTATAATGAGGAGACTATTATATGGTCAGAAGAACAGCTTACCTTGCATACTGTGGTGATAATTTTGGATGGAGGTTGCTATACCAGACGACTCATCACTGGTGGACGTAATGGCGTCTTTGGGCGTGGCTCTGGCAGACTTTTTGATGTGATGACGCTGTCTCTTTGTTCCACGAGCTGAGAGTGGAGTCTCCTGTGTTGGGCGAGGCGGCTGCGTCGCTGCTGTGACGATCTGCTGTTGCTTTGGGCGTGGTTGGGTAGACGCACGATGCAATGAATCTGTTTCTTTGTTCCACGGTGATGCTGTGATGATCTGTGCTGCTTGGCGAGTTGACGGCGTCCCTGCTGTGATGATCTGCTGCTGCTTTGGGCGTTGACGGCGTCCCTGCTGTGATGATCTGCTGCTGCTTTTGCGAGTTGGCGGCGTCCCTGCTGTGATGATCTGCTGCAATCGCACGGGGAAGTCGGCACGCACGGGTGGTCGGTCGGCTGGCTGGCTATCCTCAGGGGAGCACGGGTGATGGTGGCTGCACGGGTCGATGGGCAGGGCGGCGCAGCGTGGGTGCGGTCCTGGGGGGGCAGCGGCGATGTCGACGGGAGCTGATGTCCAGCAGCGCACGGTAGCTGGAGTGGTGGCGGTGGCGTAGCGGGCGGCGACAAGTGCTCGGTGAGGCGCAATCTGCAGCAGACTGGGAGTGGCGAAAGGATGATTCAATTCGTGACTATCTCCGCCAATGTTGTAGTCGGATAAGTCAGCTGAGTAGTTTGTAGGTTTATTCATCCACACTCTGTCAATGAGCTCTCACACCTATATAGCGGATGCTAGACTATAGGTGGCGTTATGCTCAGGCGAAGCGGTGTACGGTAGCCTTCCAGTGAGTGAGTGCTGTCTTATTGCTCCTCTCCCACCATACCGTTGCTCCACGGAGCATGCGGGGTGGTCCGGGCGATCTGTCAACGCCATACAGCTTGCATAACTCATCGCAAAAAGATGGTTATCAAACTCTCCTCCCTGTCGCTGTGAAGCACGTGAAAGGCACCATGTCTCGCATGCTCCGGAAAGAGCACATCCGGCGACTGCCTCGCTGTTTTTTCGTTGTAAGGGGATACAACTCCATACGCCTTTTGGAAAAGTAGTCTTGTATCACGCAGACATATCGATGCCCCCGTGCTAGTCTCGGGAGGGGGGCCTTTTAAATCAAT